>JAWWEP010021929.1:0-16362 GCA_035582995.1 Sycophila quercilanae | reverse complement strand
GAACGATCCCAAAACTGAAAAAAATTTCCGATAGGCGGCGCGGGAGTTTCGCGCCAGAGATACTTACCTAGCGTATACACCGTAGCTTAATTAACTGGTGACTTCCTTACCAGTTTCTAAACATTTTCCAACAAGACAGAAATTTTAATTTTTTTTTAATGGTTCCACAAACGTAGATGTAAATTCATGTTTCATTTAATTTATTAAACTTCGAATTAAAATAGAAAAGGCATGAATTACAAAACCAAACTCCACCTTCATTACAATTACAATAGTCTCTTTAAAAAAATAAATATAACAATAGGCAACTTTTTTTCCAACAAGAAAAATTCTCTACTAGATATTTAAATAGTCAAATTTAATGTTCTTACAGATTGACATTGAAAAAATTACAATTATTACAATAATTTCTTGTAAAATATTGTAATTTGCAATAAATGATTATTCTATTCTATTCTATTCTAAAATTCGTTAAAGTTTCTTTCAAACTACGAATCTATAACAAATGTTACTATAGCTGCTGTTAATTATTTTACAAGAATCTATTGCCATTTTTTTAACAGTGTCAGTCTGTCAAATCATTAAAATTGACTTAATTTTTGCAATTTCTAGTAGATCTTTTTTCCCGTACACCGACCATCCCTTATCTGAGAAACAATTACCGCCTTTTCAAGCGTACATCGCGAATTGATACGGTGTGACGCGAGTAGGCCTCGAAAAGTCGAGGCGCGTATTCGAGGAGTAAAAGAGGGGGACGCGAGCAAGCGGGGGATCACGCGCGCGGCAAGGCGAAAGAGCCGCGGATGAGCGAACGAGAGCGAGAGGCCTGAAATTATAAAAGCGAGAGGAGTCGAGCTCGCGCGCGCGCGAGAAGACGACGCGAGCAGCGAGCGGCCCCTTCTACGCTGCGCGTCGAGCCGCCGAGCGATTTTTGAAGGCTAAGGTTGCCACCGCCGTCGCCGAGGTCTTCCTCTTCTTTCCCAATGAATCAGAGTCGACGGCCGTTTTCATTTCCTTCCCTCCCCCTTGAACGCGTATCGCGCGGACGCTTCACCTCGCGACGAGGCGGCCGGGAGATTGAAGTTTCCATTTTGCCGCGCGAACTTTTCGGGAAATCCGATTGCCTCCGGGGCCAGCGAGGTGAAAGTCGCGCGACCATGCGGGGTCACTTTCGAAGTGATTGTCTGTAATGGCTCATCGATTGGAAAAACTTCTTTCGATTTGATCCGACATTTAATTTTAAGGACGTTTGACAGAGAATCGAAAAATCAGCGATGTTTCTTAAAATTTAATTTTTTTAGATTTTTCTTCCGTTTAGTTTTCAAGAAATTTAATCGAGAACAAACGGAATTTAACGCGCACTCTTGTGCAAAATGAAAATTCATCTCTTTAAAAAAAAAGTACTTTGTACATGTACATTAATAAATTAAAATACAATTATCGGTAAATTAAAGTTCCGAGATTTTTTAGAAAAAGGCGGATGATGGTATTGGCCGTTTATTTACGAGAAAAAACAAACAAAATCGTAAACAAATCGTCGATTTCTTGGCTGTTGGAGAGGGCGCGAGAATATCGGGGAGCCCCCGTCCGCCACAACAAAACTGTTTATCTATAAATCTGAATTTAGTGGCGAACTTTGTTATGTAAATATTCTTGTTATTAATTTTTATTATTTTTTTTTATTGATCTAGATTATATCAAGTTTTTAGTCCTTTAATAAAAATATATCAAAATAAAATATAAAACAACACAAAATTCAATAGTATGAAAACGCACGGCTTTTTAAAAGAGCTTCGATCACTAAATTCATAGTTCATTACTAATTTCTTAATTATTAGATGTAAATTATACTTAATAAACTTTATTAAGTATTTCTTAATAAACTTTATATTTTTTTGCAAAATAAATTCACGATTATTAGCGAAGAATTCAAAATTCGTGACGTGATGATAATTAAGTTAGAGCGCACAATGCGTATGCAATAGGTAATTTAAAAATTTCAGAAATGGAAAAAATGCGAACATGTTATAATTAAAAGTGAATACCACCTATCAGTGTGGTAATCAGGCAACAAAGAAAAGCGAATTATGTAATATCCATTAAATAAGTTGATTGCTTACTTGCGGGAAACGTGTCTAAAATGTATTATCTTTTTAAAGGCACTCCGTAAAGCGCTAAAAAATGTAATTGCTTTTTTAATTGAAAATAAATAAAGCAGCTCAATCGAAAGTGCTGATTAAGGCGATAGCTATGTATTGGGAGCAGTCCTTGTAACTTAAGTGCAACTCAGAGTATATCATTCGCGAGGAAGATGAAGTTATTGCAGCTAAAAATAAATCACTTTGAAAGTAGGGAAATGTAATAAAGAAAACAATAATTGAGCTTCTGCTTTGTAAAAATATTATACTATTACTTTACAATCTAAAATCATGGCATCTGAATCGATGTAAAGGGTATTAAAATTTATCGATGTGTAAATAACTTGGTACAGCCGGGATTACTACAGAAGCGTGAAAATTATTTTACATTATTAGAGCAGGCATTAATTTCAACTTCAAATTAGTAACACAGCGTAATAAAATTCTTTATCCAATTTATTGACTCAATCTCGTCCAAAATTGGCATCCGCAGTAGCGTCCAGGTTGAAAATAAAAATATTGAAATCAACGATGAAAATCAACTTTTAATCAAACCTTTATTTTCACTGTTGATTTTAACTTTTCTTAAGCATTAATTATAAATCATGACTTTCATCAACATTAAAAATTAAAATTGACAGTTAACGTTTTGAAACAAGGTTTACAACGAATTTTTAATTGTTTTTTGAAAAATGTTGAAATGAACATCAACATCGATTTTCACTTTACAGCGTTGATTATTAACGACGACCAGTCGACTGTTAAAAGTGTCGAAAGTGTGCATTTCAGTGCCTCCATACAGATTAAAGAAGGAAAATATCGGGAACGGCAGTGCGAGTATCCGACAATTGTACAGCGCGGAAAGAACAAAAGGTCGTAGCGGTGGAAAGGCAGGTAAGCTTCATCGTGGGACCCAGAGCGAGAATCAGGTTAGCCTCGTGGCAGCCGAGCGAATTCGACTGCGACGCCCGACATCCGCTCCGCTCGGGCGTTTTTACCTACGGCGCCCGGCAACTTTTCACGCAGTCAGCCCTCCTCCTTCCCCCTTCCCATGGCCTTGCGTTTAAAGCCCGCGCGACGACGCCGACGACGACGGCGACGGCGATCGATCCCCGAAGTCGGAATTGACCCGAACCCCGCGCGCCCACTTAATCGAGTTCCCGAGTAACTAATTCTTGCGGGATTGACGCTTCTCGCGGATCGTATGTAAAGCGTCAGGTCGAGAGCAAGTCGCTCTTTTTATTTCCTTCACTCGCTTGCATTTCGTAACGGCTGACTACGCGTGAATCACGCGGCGCGGGGACAATCGGCCGCGCGAGGAGATCAGGATCTTCTAAAATTTTTTCCACTTTCTTAGTCGTTTTACTGTCGCCCCGGGCCTAGGGCAGGGATGTGCGAACTCCATTGTGAATTCTCGAATTTCAGCGCGCTAACTGCACCTGTGGCATTAATTATTTTGACCTACTTTTGGACTAAATCTAAAGATAATTACTAAAGATAATCGACGTAAAACTGATATGCCTTGTCCCCGATAAAAATAATTCAATTTCTGGACGGACTCTGCATATCGACGGAATTTCCTAAATTTTTTATTTACAAATTCAGATTATAGAATAGAATAGTAGCTTATTAGCTTATTGCAAACTACAGTATTTACGAATAAAAATCATGTATAAATAGATAAGACAGTTTTAAATTACAGTTGCTTCTAAAGATTAAAAATTTGTTTAATTTAATTCTTTATTACGTTGACGGTTAATTTTGTTCTACACTGGGAAAAATAGAACAGGGAAATTTAATTAAGAAAAACTTGTACATCAGATTTTAGTATAATATACTAGCGGCAAGCGCCGGATAAGCGAGTAAGCGCGGAACTTTAGTAAACCGCGTCGAAAAAATGTAACTATATACAAACGCGTTCCCGATAGCGTCGGCGAGGCCGATGCGACAGGTACCTGCGTTACCGCGCGCGGAATTCCTCCGAGCGAATTCCCCAACTCGATCCAACTTCTAACCGAAAGCTAACGCGACGACACCGCACTCAATTTGACGGGGAGAAGAATACAATAAAATAAAAAACAAAAAAGAAGAAAAAAGGAAGCGAAGGCGGAAGAGTGGAGTTGAGGCTGCTGGATGCGAGAGGCGCTCGCGGAGGTCACTTCCGCGAGGCGTGTAGCTCGGAAACCGCGAGCGTAGTCGGGGCCTGGGCGCGAGCCGCCCAGACGGACGGAGAAAGTGAGAGAACGACGAGGACGGCGGATGCACACGGCAAAGTCGCGCGGGCCGGTTTCCCCGCAGCGCCGGAACACCTTGCGCTGAATACTCCCGTCGACCCTCTCAGCGACGACGGCCGCCGTGACCGCATCGCCACCCCCCTCGAATTTCCGCGCGCCTCCTTTTAACCCTTACTGTTCTACGCTTTACCTGCTTCTTTGTCGATTTTTTTTGTGGGAGCAATTGATAGACGGTGTGGCGCTTTGGCTTTAGTCACTTATTCGGATGTCGTCGCTTCGCTTTGAGCCGAGATAACGGGCAACTATCTATACTACATTTTTCGGTGACAAGCAACTCTACATTTAACGATGTGAATAATTTAATACTAAAATTGTTCTTTTTTTTTCTTAATTACTTTTTCTCGCGAGCTTGTTTCTTTCTTTTGTTTCTGCGTAATTGGAAATAATTATTATTGTGCACGCTGAAAAATGTTTCACAAACTTGGGAAATAACAAAAATTAGTACAGTAACTAGCAAATTTTACTGTGCTTAAAATTTTTAATTTTTTGAAGTTTATTGTTGTTCCTTCATTAAAGTAACTTTTAGTAGTCTACAGTGAGAGAAGTGTTCCAGTAAAAATTACTATACTGTCTGGAAAAGTGGTCATGGAAAGACATTCTGAAAAAATTACTACATTTTATAGTAAACTTTCATTAACATACAGTAATTTTTGCTACAAGTATAGTAATTTTTTTCCAGAATGTACTGTTACGAACTATAATAAGCAATATATGATATCATATAAGCAATTAAATTTAATAATAATATAATATAATTTGAATGTCAAATCTTTGGTTCAGTAATTTTTAATGAAACATTTTCCTCCGAGAATGTAAAGGACGAATTAAGGGTTATATCATTGATTAGTCAGCATTACCTTCATTAACAAGATGATAACGACTCTACTACTCGAGGAAACATTTGCTGAAGAACAGATTATTCGACGGGAAATTCGGAACCAGACTGCCGCAGCAGCATTGAACTTTTCTCAGTTGTTCCACGCGAAACTTTCCTCAGCAAGCGCAACGTCGTCGACGCTAAACGAATTCTTCCCTCAGCGCCACTCAAAGCGCGTACCAAATCATCGCTCTATCCTCGGCTAGACAATCATCGCTTTAAAAACACTATGCCTCGTATAGAAATAATGCTAATTCCGCATTTATGTATAGGAAAATCGTTCGCAACTTCACTAATTGAGAAAATACTCATTTCGCTTGGAAAGGGGAGTAGCTTCGGGTTTTGCATTATATTTTAAGCCGAAAAAATCCTTGGAACGAGCGGCCGCTTATTACGCCGGTATAATGAGGCGCGCTGCGGCGCTCTAATAATATATCGTCGCCAATAGCGCCGAGGACGCCCCCTCGAAATATTGCACTATAACTTAAAATTTCGCCGATTGCGCCTCCTCTCGCACCTGCTCCCGTCCCGCGGCCTCGATACGCGCCGCCAGCGCGCACTTGCATGCTCCTCTTTTTTTTTTTCTTTCCCTTACCTCTTTTTTTCCCCTCTTTCTTCCGCCCGGATCGCTTTGCGCGGTGTCCGAGCGACGCGCAATAACTACACCGCGCTAAGGGAGTTTTCTGTGTACAAACGCGCCTCAGACTGGGCTCTCCGTTTACCCAATTCGAGGAGAGCGCAGTGCTGTCATTAGAGCCGCTGCAACCGTTGTTTACCTATCAAAAAAAGTGACGTAATTGCATGTATATCTAAAACTTCAAGAACATAGAGGAATAAAGATTAATTTCCCTCCCTCCTCGCCTGTATTATCGTCCTTGCGCGCAGATATAATCAACTGCAGGAGAATGTTTCTTATGCCTAACTATGAAAAAAGTCGAAATATTAGCGTTTAATGCTCAAAATTTTGTTCCGCTCTTTGACGATAGCTTAGCTCCAATAAAACTTATATTGATTCATATAGAAAAGCAAGTGAATGTAGAGAAAAATCCAAAAAAATTAAGATTTTAAAAAATCTCTATTGTTCAAAAGTTATTCACAGTTGAATATAATAAGTATTGAAAACTTGACAACATTTGATTATTAAAACTTAAATACGCATTACCATCTACTACCCATATTCAATCTAATTAAAAAAACAATATCTCCAACCATATTAGTCGTTTTCTTTCCTTTTACTTTTTGTTATTATGGATTCACTGATATAATAATATATATCATAATATAACGTATAGCGTTCTTCATATTTTGTTATAAGAAAATCATGCTCAAAATTTTCAACAACAAAATCTATAATCCAGATCTGAAACGCTCTCCTACTATTATAAGACTATCACCGTTATTATCTGCATCAGCGATGCTCGATTCAGTGTCAAACTCCGAGGCCGCTGATTATTGCACTTACACCTATACTACCGCCTGGCCGCGCGCTATCGCCTCGTCCTCGAGGATTTAAAAAGCCGAGCAGGTGCGCGAGGCGTCGAAAGGGAGAGCACACCCGCTCGCGCGCGGGGGAATTCGTAGCGCGCGCGTCTGCGGGAAAATCGCGCGTGTCTCGCGCGAGCGAACTACTCGCTCGTCGCTCAAGTACTCACGCACATCACTCGCTGTCGTTTCTTTTTATTCACGCGCCGAATGTCGCCGTGACCCAAGAGAAAAGCCGTGTGCTCCGCGGCGCACACACGCACGGCGTATTATATCGCGCGCTCGCGCCCCCCTTTTTTCGCGCTCCGGCCGCTCGCTTTATACACATATACGAGTATACTTACATAGTTGCGATCTGCTTCCTCCAAAATAAAGTCGCCGCTCGCACGTCTACACACACTGCGCTCTTCTTGCGTAATTAATTTGAGAGCGCTTCGCGCGCGGTTAAATACTTATATACCGGTGCAAGGGAAAAAAGTGAGCGGGGAGAGGGCGAGGGAAAAAACGGTGCAAATAAAAAAAAATAAGAACGAAGTAAGAGAGTGAAATAGTAGCGTAGTGTACGCGCTCACCTGATGATCGCGGATGGCGTTTTTCAGCTTGTTCTGCACGGAGAGGATCTCCTCCTGCATCGCCTTGGATATCTCCATGGCTCTCTCCGGCCCCCGGCGTATGCACTGGAGCGCGCGGCTACTGCTCGGATGCTGGCGGCTGCCTGCCGTTGGGCCGTGCGCGTACGTGCGCGCGCACACACACACACGGACTCGCACTCGCACACGGGGGGCGGCACACGCGCGGGGACAACGACGACGACGACAGGATGGGAACGCCCGGGGGGAGAACGGCGCGCGCGCTCCGCTGCGAGAGCGTTTCCGCACTGAAGGCGAGCCTTGCCGCCGCCGCCGGGACGAGACTCGGCCGTCGCCGCCGCCGCCGCTGACGGAGAGAGGGAGCGGTGTGTGCGCGCGTGTGGGTGCGTCGAAGATGGCTGTGCGCCTGAGACCTAACCTGCAAAATCAAGGCGTTAGGCCACCGCTGCAATCGACGTTGATTCTTTGGAGCACGAGTGCCCGGTGCTCGCTTCATACTTCGCTGGAAAGACGAGTTTTTTTTTATTTTTCTTTTTTCAATTTTTGGAAGAGAGGAAATTCGCTTGTTTGTTTATAGATTATATTCTTGTTTTGTTTTGGGTGGGTTTTTAAACGACCGAAGTCGACATTGAGTTGTTGCGTGGATTTTTTAATTCACTTGTTGAAAACTGCATTTTGAGCGCAAGAGAGACGCAGTTTTTTGTTGAAATGTTTGCGTCTTTGTTAATCAATTTTTATACAAGTTACTCGTTTAATTTTAGTAGATAATAAAATTATTATTAAGAAATTTACCTTAGTAAAGCTATATATATGTACGTATGGAGTGGTATATATAAGAAACTGACGAAATTTCGGAGCACTTACGAAGATTTTTAATGCGATAAAAAATAATCTATAATTAATGGCGTTTATCCGTAAGTGAATTGTAATATTGATAAGATTAACTTTTTTTAATAATTTTTAAAAAATAGAATTGTAAAAGAATTATTAAATAAATAAATAAATCTAGTAACGTTTTAATACATGTATGGACATGTTTTAATGTTTATTGACTTACAAATCATTACTGCTTTGAACTGTTAAAAAAAAGGTACGACATCTAATTAACTTATAACAATTTTAGAAAATTGAGGCAAAATCTAAGAATGACGAAGTTACGACAATTGCGTAACGAGTATTTTGCAAGGAAACGAAAATCATGAAAAAAAGAAGAGATTTAGATACTGCAGTGTAAAGTTTTGCAAACATTAGCAACTGCTGCGCTACACCTATAATTGGCTTTGTGAAATAAATCCATTTTGTTCCTAATCATATGCACACTATAGACGAGTTTACTACATCCATTTTCATAGCACCTTTCACAAATCTACTGCATAGATAATTAACTTCGCTAATTCGCGAACGTAACAAAGTGCTTTATAATCGATTATCTGAGATAATTTATACGAAAGTGACTATTTTATTGTAATAAACATACACCTGCTTGAAAAAAGTACTTCGGATAAAGCCCCATTGTAAAGAAAATTTCCAAAATAAATAAAAGAAATACAATTTCGACTTTTCACTAAGAATATTAAAGAACTACATACAATACTCGATCGTTACGAAAGTGTTATTTATAAATAAATTTCTATATTAATATACATCGCGTTGAGTACCTACAGAACTTAAAATATGAAACCTACTACATCAATGCAACCAGTAAGGACGTGGAGTGTATTAGTAATAAGGCTTTATTGATTTCTAAAAGTCAATTATTTGCGAAGAAAGTTAGTTTTAATAAACAGACGCGTAGTCGGCACTTTGCTAGGCTTAGACTATTGTGTGAATACCTTTACTGTCAGAACACCTTCGTAATATGACGGTCCTCACTATAAGGTTAAGGTGGTGTACTAATTGTCGAGGCATACACAACATGTACACTAATATTTATACAAAGCAGAAATAAATAGAAAACGGACGAACACTTACTTTTTTTTAAATACGTAATTTTAATCGATGTATTTAAAAAATAGTTCATTATTCTTGATGATATATATAACATTAGTGCATTTAATTATGTAAATGAAATAATTATTTAATTAAAATTTATATTCATTTCGATTTAATTTACAATATTATAATGTTAGATCATGTACGGATATAAACATTTTTCTATTATTAATATAATTTTATTGAAATAAAAAATTTGCAAAAATCAATAGTCTTTTACAAAGCCGTAATCTATTTATAATTCATATATAAAACTAAAAAATATTTGTTCTTAACTCTAAAGTCTAAATTTCTCTTGTTTAATTAATTGAATTTATAATTTTCCTAAAAAATAATAATTAATTTTTATCTAGTTTAGTACAGACCCGGTATTTCCACTCGTTTAGTGTACCCATGTGGTGTGTCCAAGACGATGGGATTTTTTTTCTTCTTTTCTAAAACTGAACTTTTAATTTACAATGAGAATTAGCGTGTGCAACGTGATGAGGGCGTGAAAATTTTTGACGCACGCTTAGCGTGTTATTTGACCGCGTTGTTACTATATACCGCGTCAGTAACTGAAAAGTAAATGTGTGTACACTGCAAGAAAAAGAAGGAGGTACAGCCAAGGAAGAAGATGAAAAATGAATTAAAGATAAGTCATATTTATTTTTATAAGCAATAAACTAAATGAATTATTTGAAGAAAGAAGAAATCTAAGGTACCTCGAAAATCAAAATCTAATGCTTCATCAACGAGAAACAGAAAGTAGTCTATAAATCATGCATTTAATTAATATTTATTACACATCATTTAATGACGGTATATGTACAGATATTTAGAACCTACGAATATTTTGAATATATATATAAACGTAACGGTATAATAAAATAAGTAAGTACACCGTGCACCTAAAAACATAATTACATCATTAGTACTTTCTTCTCAAGAGCATCTTACGAAAGTGTCTCAATAAAACCCGCACGCGCCGGAGGTAATAAAAGTATCCACGAAAGCAGATGCCCCCAGAAAACGGTCGCGCGCACAAGTCACCGAAAATTCGTCAAACCACTATCAGCCGTAGAATAGGATACGGACGAAAAAAAATAAAATAAAACGGAGCACTCGATAATCTAAACGTGAACGCATCGCGCGTGTATCAAGCGCACGTTGATTATATACATTCAGCCCTTCTTAAGCTGCAGGTCTCCGCCGTGCATTCCATCGCTCCTATCGAACCGTAGATATATGCAAATCACGCGCAGCGCATCGTCCTCCGACCAACCCCCGCAGAGGTTAAAAAAAAAAAGAAGAAACAGCGTCGACCGACACCTTCGCCTGGAAGAAAAAAAAAGAAGCGGGGAGGCTGGCCGCTTAGCGTAAAAGGGGCGGGCGCGCGAAGGAAAAGATACAACGCGCCGGGGAGAGAAGCAAATAGACGAGGCGAGTGTCGCGCACCAGGCGGCGGCACACTTCTCTCCATCTCTCTCGACCGCTATCTCCGTCTCCTGCGCTCGCGCTGCAGCAACGTAGGACTGATATATACCTGTTTCGCTCGTGGCCCCGCGCGCTCTTTCGCCAACGAAAAAGAACGAGGGGAGGGCCGCGCGCCGCAGGCCCGACGAGATTTTTCACGGACACGAGGAAAAACGCCTGGCTGCTTGGCTCTCACGCCGAGCACACACCTTGACGCGGATGTCTCTTTTTTTTAGTTTATTTGGACGATTAATATAAGGTGGGATTGACACGCGCGCGCACTGGTCTGTGAGACTAAAATTGCCGACTTTAGGTTGTCTTATGTTTCTCGGTGCTCTTCTTTTTTTTGCTGCGCCGAGGTCGAGTTTTTCCGCGTTCGTTTCTTTAAGGTGTTTGCCGCGGCTCCGTCGGGGCTGAGAGTTTTTCTTTCTATAGACGCTCGCGTTCGACGTTGAACTGCCGCGACGAGGAGGACGGATAACGCGGACCGCGATTACGTAATCTTCGCGAAATCCTAACTGATGCGCTTCGATTGCTTTGACTTTCGATTCAATTTAATTCCGTTTTTGTACTGATTGCGAACAAAATTAACTTTCGAGAATTCTTCGATTGAGCGTGGTAAAAATCGAATATGAAAAATTTATATTTGTAAAACAAATAGATCGTTACTATCGCAGCGTATATGTTCATACAATGGGAATTTAATTAATTAACAGTATGTAGTCGGATAGAATGTTTTACATTAAATCAATATGACCTATGCGAATTTCATATCTGAATTACATAAATCATTTTTGGTAGCATTCCATTCATTTAATTAGATTATAAACCATTTTTCCCGATTATCTTTGACGAAATTCTCAAATATTTTTTTAGTGTGATAACTAGTTTTATTTTTCCAGATTATATTGTTATAGATTACATTAAATCCCTTATAAAGGTTTATATAATTTTTCTTTAAAATTTATTTCATAAAAGGACCCTGCGTCAGTGTAATTCTAAATAAATAAATATAAATATAATATTAAATAATAATATTCAATATTGTAATTATTAAAAAAAAAATCGTTATCGATAATTAAAGTGTTAAGTACTTAAAAATCACAAAAATAACTGATCAATAAGATCCTCAAATGACGCATTTAAAGAACTTGGTATAAGTAATTTTTTTTATCTAACTTACTGAAGTATCTCAAGTATTACTATACTATTGCGCTCATTCTATATGTTACGAAGTAAACAAGCGCATTTCTTTTTATATTACACTTACAATAATCGAGATTATTGAAAAGAAGAAATTGAAGTATTACCCATAATATCTCCGGGACTTGCACCATCAAAACACGCAACTCCTGTTTAGGATGACTCAATCCACGTGGGACGCAGAGAATGCCACACAAGCCGGCGACGTACGGACATAACCTAATCTGTGTTTATAACTTACTTCTCTCTTTGAAGTTAGGAAGAAGTGTCCTAGTCAATGTATAAGTCACGGTCCGCATCAGAGATGTCTACTTATTAGCATATTTAATAAATAACATTGATAAGAAGATTATAATTTTTCAATATCTTTAGAATATTACTTTAAATTATAATATAATTAGCCTATAGTATAAAATATATGCAGTCATGAAATAATTGAAATATATATTGAACATTATTAATAATTCTTCGCGTAACATGCCACACTTATAAATAAAACCATTTTAATTCATATAAAATTTGTAAAAGATATTAATTAATACCTTTAAAACTATTTAAAAAAAACTATATTTAATTTAATTTTTTTTAAATATAATTAAATTTGATTTTTTTTTCATCTGCTTTTAATTTCTTTTTTTATTCTTCATTATACTTATTTATTAGTTACTCTTTGTAAAACTTACTTTTGCTTTCTGTTATACTAATTACCGCGTACTTTGTTCTTTTTTAACCGCTTTTACGGTAGAAACTTATTATCGTCGCGGTTATTACATACACAATAATTGTAAAACTTTCATTAATAATTACCTGCAACTAATGTATGTATATAGGAATAGACAATAGCGCCACAATACTTAGCGTCGTACCATCTCTGCGTCGTATCAGAATGCGACTATATACCTACCTACCAGAGACTACCTATCCCGTACCGGAAGTTTAAAATATATTTTCCGATTTTTGCAAAGGTCGCTATTCCGGTTCTGAAACTGACATTCATTCAAAAATCGATGTACAACTCCTGTAAACAGATTGACCACTCATCGAGCGTTAACATTAAATTAATTTGAATTACCATTAAAATAGTATTTCGGATACTGGCGAATATCGGTGAGATTGAATTTAATTAAGTATCCATTGTGATACGATACATAAGACCGTCGACTATGTGACGAGAGCGAAAAAAGGCGCCGCCGCTGCCGCTGCCGCTGCCTGCCGCTGCCGCTGCCGCCGTTGCGCAAACGAGTTTGTGTGTGTATACCTTAGGTGTGTACTTACACGGGATCATATTGGATCTTCGTTAAGAACTGTGATTTTAATTAGTAACTACGTGAGACCTCACGAGAAGAGGCCTTCATCCATCTCGGTAAGTCTGTTGCCTCGTTCGTTTTTAAACAAAACCGAACTGTTGCGAGTAATTTCGCTAGTTCAAATTTTTTAAGGTTATGTTACTGCTCGTGCAAATGTTAATTAATGTTATATTTGCGCGAGTAATCAAACCGTTAAGGTGTAATACTTATAGAATGATTTAATTTAATGTATTAGCTAATTATTAACTAATATATTGTGTAAAATTACACGATTACTGTAACCCCACATTTGTTGAACATGACTTGAATTTTAGATTTAATTTATTATAGAACTAAGTATTTTATAGACTCTTTTTTTCTTTTAAAGGTTTCAATTTATGAAATATAATGTCAAATAAAAGAACAGCAACCTCCGATCTTAATGCCGATAATTGGAATCAAGATGAAGAACCGGAAGAAGCAGGGACATTTAAAAAGGCATCGGAAGAAGTCCTTACTCGACGAGTAGTAAAAGCTGCACGAAGGCGGCTTGCTCCATCTGGAGATGTAAGTTTGAAAATTGTTCATCAAAAACATGTTTTCTTTTAAGTCAAGTCAATATTTAAGGTATAAATCGGTTTTATTTCAGGGTTCTGCAAAGAGTGCATTTAGTTCTTTTGGTGGATTCAAATCGGCATCATCAAGTTCTATGTCTGCAAATTCTTCACCTTTTAGCTTTTTAGCAAAGGCAAATTCTGACAGTGCTGTAACAAATTTTGCCACTTCAACGTTTATTTCAAACAAAACTCCCACAACAAATGGATCTACAAAGTTGATGGAAAATGGTTTAGGAGTATCTGCGACTGCATCAACACTCAATCCATCACTTTCTAAAGATGCAAAAACATCAAGTCCAACAACGTCTAAAGAAAAAGAAAGTGTATCGCCCAAGAAACCAACAGAGTATTATGCGAAATTGAAAGGACTCAACCAAAGTGTTGCACAGTGGATAAAACAACACGTGGATGCAAATCCAGTTTGTATTTTAACACCGATCTTTCGAGATTATGAGAAATATTTAAAAGAAATTGAACAAAAGCATGGAAAAGAAATTGAAAGTTCAAAAATTAGTGAGAAAGCCGATTCTAAGTTGGATGCAACAGTTCTTCTTGAAAAATCTTCATCCTCGTTATCTACACCTGAAAAAAAACAGGACAATTTTATGTTTAGTAGTTCCAGTTCAAAATTATCCACAGAAAGTAAATCTGACACTTGGAAACCAGAGAAATCAATATTTGGAAATTCAAGCTTGCAACCTTCAAAATCCATATTTTCCATGGAAAAATCTGACAATAAAAGTCCCTTCAGTGTAACATCCTCTACTGCACCTGATAAAAATCCTTTCTTAAATAAATTATCTTCAACTGAAACTAAGAAAAACGATGAGTCAGCTAAACTAGAGGAAAAATCATCAGGACTGACTTTCCCGCAAACCACTTTAAGCACAGGTACTTTCAGTTTTGGTCAAAGCTCTTCCACTACCAGCACAGCGTCAGCAGGATTTAGTTTTGGAGGGTAAGGACAATTTTTTAATCGTAAGACATTTAATTTTGAAAAATCAATATTTAAGTTTTGTTTATTGTTAGGGGTAAACCATTTTCTTTTGGAGCGTCAGTTGTAAAGGCACAGGAATCGGAAGAAAAATCAGGTAATAAAGATGGTGAAGAGAAGGAAGATGAGGATGATGAGCCTCCTAAGCCAGATTTCAAACCTGTAACAGAGGAAGGATCGATATATGAGCAAAAGTAAATTTTATTTATTTATTAAACCAAAAATTACCAATTATTCATTCGCTATTTTATTAATTTCTTTAAAACATTTTTGCAGAGTAAAGGTGTTTGTGAAAAAGGACGGAAACTACAGTGACAGAGGCGTTGGAACGTTGTTCTTGAAGCCAGCCCCAAATGACAAGATGCAGCTGATAGTGCGAGCAGTGAATTCCTTGGGCAATCTTCTTCTGAATACACTTCTATCGGAGAGTATTCCTGTCAAGCGCTTAAATAAAACGAATATAATGCTAGTGTGCTTGCCATTGCCAACGGCAGATCCTCCGCCGGTGGCGACGCTACTTCGGGTGAAAACTCCGGAAGAAGCCGACGCGCTTTTCGAGGCCCTCGAAAAACATAAAAAGTAGTTCAGCGTCACCCAAATGTGACGACGCTTGTTGATTCCGTCATGTCTGGACTATTGTCTGTACATTTCCGTTTGGTTCGCATAATGTTACGACATAATATCCGATACATACCCAACAGAATGAATTCTGTTCAGAATTCTTTATTTGGTGATCAACTATGAATATTGAAATGACCAATTATATATATTTTTTTGATGTTTTAAAAGTTTAAATAATAAGCATAGAATTTTTTTCCGTGAAGAAGGCTTAAAATTTGTTTTAAGTCTATCTCTTAGTTATAATAATTGAGATTTTTATTCGCGTTTTTAATTAGAAAATAAATAATTCAAGATTTTTTGCTAGTAAAATTCAATTAATTTTTTAATTTTTTTTTTATAGAATTATTGATATCGTAGCGAACCGATGGTCATGTCCATAAAATAGATCAAGTAGTTACAAAATAAAATCAATTTCTGTGACATTTTCAGTATTGTTAATAAAATGAGATATCGTTCCGGATTAAAAAAAAAACCTTTCATTGTTGATCACCAACTCACGTTTGCCGTCATGTACATTTTATATTTAGTATCACGTTTTTCAAAATTGGAACGAATGCGTTTCTAGTGGATGTATTTGTGAGTTGGTTACCGGAAAAAAGGAAAGTATAGATGGAAAAGTCAAACGTTTTGTGTAAAAATGCGTCTGCTGCGTACCTGCATATTGTAAGTTGTAATCGTGTATCGTATGCGTGACTATCAAGAATGTGAATTTGTAAAGGCAAATCGATTGAAAATATTTGACCGGAGTCGAATATTTTTGTAGGTAATTGTTTGCGTATTTTATAGCAATTTTTAATATTTTTGAATTTTAGA
>JAWWEP010021899.1:0-16366 GCA_035582995.1 Sycophila quercilanae | reverse complement strand
AATTCTGGTAAAATTAACTATATTCCGGTTTACTAGGGTGTATAGTTAAATTTACTTTTGACTTTTTTCTCAGTGCATGTACGTCAACAACAGTCGTAGTGTAAACAGTCAATCGCTTAATTCAGAATCATTATTTAGTGCAGAACTTACTAAAAAATTTTTTGTATAAAACTTAATTGACCCAACAGATGCCAGAGAACTACCTCAATATCGAAATGAGCATTAATTTATAGTAGCACAGCGAACAGTGCTTCGCTCAAAATTCAAGCGCTCCTATGTTTGGAACGAGGCGAGTAGGAGTACGGTACTTTCGCTGCAGCGCAACAACACCTCCGCGGCAAAGTTCGAGCTCTCGTGCCTTGTTTCATTGAGGTACTTAGTCACGCGCGGCTCCACGGCCGATCGACTGCGAATGCATTTAATCGCCGCGCGGCCGGTTCACGGAAAAATTTCTACGAGTGCGCGCTGAATTCCGCGGCGACGAAAACGACGAGGAAAGCCGACGACGTGTCACTTGCGTATACGAACTTACCGCTGGTATTTAGAGCTTGGTGTTCGTCGAAAAGAAGATTTGCTCGGGAATGATCTCAGCGCATCTGCGCGAGTTTTTGCTTTTTACTTCCGTTTTACGGGCGAAATTTTTGTTTATTATTATGGTTATTAATCTTCTAGGATTGAATTTTTTTTTTCAATTTAGGAAACTTAATTTTTATTTTTTATTTCTTTAATTGTACGAAGTTGTTCTCTGTTTTTATGTACTTCGCAAGAACTAGTAACTGCGAAAAATTGTGAAATGAGAAATTTAAAAATGAAGGAATAAAATTTTGTCAAAGGCTTTCATGAAATTCTTTTAATTGATATTTTTCATTCATTAGATTGAATAAAGATGTAAAAAATGTTTGCGAGATAAATTTAATGTAATGAATTTAAAATAAAATTTATAAATATGCATTTTATAAATCAACTTAATTGATAAATTTATAAATTAAAAAATTCATAAATTTCATTAATGCAAGATCATTCATTTTTAGTTAAATGCTATTAATTTAGACATTTTTAGAGTTATGCGTCTACGATAAGCAGTAAAAGTGTGAAGTCTCAGTAGCCTTTGATTTTGCGAGATTGCATTATAAAAAAAAAAAGATTTTTACCATGTTCCCACCATTAAAAAGTGTTTTTTTTTTCCTGAGAATTCCACGCAATGATTAAAATTATTTTCATCGTAAATTTCTGATGTGTAGTTTTCTTTCACAAACAATTATTCTAAAATGTACTTTTTGGCGGCAGGTTTGTATTATGCTACATTATTGTTGAGGAAAAAAGAAATAAATTCAGAATTTAAGAAGCAGTTTCTTTGTTATACAAAAAAAAGCTGAGGTTTTTATTCCTAATATTACTTAGATTTTCTGTGTTTTTATTTCCAAAACTAAGATATTCAACGCCTTAATGAGAGGGTTTACGAGGATATACCCGAGCGGTTATTAAACCAAATTGGCGCTCGTTGGCAGCCTGATCATGGTATAATATTTTATATAAATTAAAAGTAAGAAGAAATAAAATTAGATGATGAATTATTTTTAAAAGCTATTATAGATATAATTTTCAATAAAAAAAGAGTAAGAACTAGGAAACAGAAGGTGCATACAGAAAAGGAAAAAATATTTGAAGTAACCCCTCTCTCTCTCTTGCATTTGTCATAGGTAAAAAAATCAGGAGTGTTCACTCAATGTACAATAAATAAATAAAAGTGTAACAGTAGATTTTCTTTTGTAAAAACAATTTAATAATGAAATATTTCTTCGTATTAATTACAAAAGAGTCGTTGGTATTATATAATCATAAATGTTTTGCCCTTTTATCACTTAATTCACTTCAATCTCCACGAAGCAAAAATCTTTGTCAAAGATAATTTGTTATTATCCAAGATTCATGTCCCTTTTAGAGACACATATAGAGGAATATAAATTTCGACATTATACTCGAACAAGGATTATGCAATTATCGGCTCGCCGCTAGGCGAGTCTGCAAGTCATAAAAGCTCCACATTCGGTTAGCCTAATCCATCAGTAAGTCGGGTACTCATTGAAATTCAGCTCCAGGCAATAATATCGAAAAGTGGAGAATATATTCATCGGACGAGATGGGTGTATAACCGCAGCGAGGGCAAATTCTCGAACGGCTGTTTGCTCGAGGCATTAGGCGAGCAGGCGCGAGCGAAAGAGACAGAACGAGGGTTGTTCCGTGGGCTTCGCCCGGCGGTGTGGGTTCGCTCGCGGGATAATTCGACCAGGTGGCGTCGGCGCCTGTGGGACATCTATAAACGCTCGGACGGCGTCGTCGTCGGTCGTCGCGCACCCGCAGCCCAAAGTTGCGGCGCCGGATTTTCGCGCTAAACCGGACAGGGTCGCCGGCGAACAGTTCGGGCCAAAGTTCCGAGCGCGCCAATTGATTTACGAGAGCAATTCGCGCCACGGCGCTCTGAATTTAAATCAGCCGCCGCAATTACCTCGCCGCGCTTATTTTAGATATTATTATGCGCGCGCTTGTGTATATATACGTATACGCCGGCCGATCGCGCACTGCGAGTTCGCACTGACCAATCAGCGTTTGAAGGCAACCTGCACGTCGTGTTTCGCGAATAAGTTTCGAAGTATATGAGAGGTACTTTTGAATAATAATCCCGGGGAATCGAGGGCTGCAATTTCGGCGGGATGTTGCAGGACTGAAATTGATGTTAAGAGGATTTTCGAAGACGAGTATCTGCATCCGGTGTAAAATAATCGTGTGATTTGTTTTAAAAACTAGCAAAATCCATAATTTCACTTTTTTTGTATGTATCTTTGGAATTAGATTTTTAAATTTGGCGCCATTTAACCGGATATCGCGTTTTAAAGTGCTTTGCAATATCCTGCCATCACTTTTTAAAGAGAAGATTACGTAATTTTTGTTGACCTAAATTAAAACGTGATTTAAATCGCCTAATTTGAAAATCACGTAATTTAACAAAGTGATAAAATCACGTGATTTTTTAAAAACGATTTTTTTACTTCTTTTTTTATCCCATAAATCAACACGATTTTGAAATAACGTGATTTAATCACTAATTTAGAAATATTATTGAATCAAATGGCTTTGCAGTATTTGTGGTGAATTCCTTATCTAGTACTGTAGTAAAGCAAATCTATTTACATTTTATTTGTACTTGAAATAAATTTCGAAGTAATTAAAAAGTTTAATCAATTTTTGAAGTATTAAATACGCGCTAAAAACGTTTTTTTATTAATCGGGCTTCTTCTTAAAAAACTTAACAGTAGTCATCATTTTTTTAAGAGAGGATTGTTTTAATCGTTAATAGTTGTGGCTACTCCCGCAAAGACCAGAAATGAGGTTCCTTTAGAACGGAAATGATCATATATAGATTGTAAACTTTCAACGGATCATTTCTTAGTTGGCACTAGCTGAATTAGTTGAAAATAAGAAAAAAGGTCGCCTATGTAAACTCAATCTGCATTTTCTTCCGAAATATTTTTAAAATTTTTAATTTTTTCTATTCGATTTTAATTACATAGTGCGACGTACAAACGGAGTAAACGGTACTGATTAACTTGAAAATGTTATAAAAAAAATAAACTAAAAAGAAAAACGTAAAAACAAAACATTTGCGACGAGTGTACAAAAGCACGTAAATGCCGTTGTTCTTGACATACTTTTTAACGTTAATAATAAAATGATTTTTTATTGTAGTTTTAAGTCATGAATTCTACGTATTCTATACATTTCTGTAATGAAAATATTAATTTTCTTATCCATAAATAAAATGATTAATCGCCATTGTAAAACTCAATTAATTCAATAACATTATAATAAAATAATATCATTATAATCTTTATTCAAGATAATTAATAAAAATCAAAATTATTAAAATTTAATTCATAAAACGGTTCTTTAGGTTGAAAACAAATTTTGAAAAAGCAAGAAGGACGCTCGTTAGTTTGTCGAGCCAGAGGAAGACAAACAGCTAGATTAGCTTGAAAAATCGCCCATCAATGAAGTTGATGTAATCCGGCCTCGTCGCCAGGGTTCGGACTTTGCGCATACACGAGGTGCAAAGGATTATGCGCCCGTTAACCTTGACAAATTCATAGCTCATCGACTCTGCGTGTTTAAACTTTACCTACACCCACACAATTTTCAAGGGGCCTTTTGACGCCGACGCAAATGCAGCTCTGATGAAGCTTTTAAGAGGGAATCGTGCAGTAAAGTATATAATCAAGAATCTTATTTCTTCATATTCATAATAAATTTTACATAATGGTTTTATGAATTCTTCAAATAAAATTTGAACTAAAAATTATGTCATTAGTTGAAAGTTAATTTTGTCGTCGTTGTATAAGTGCTTCAAACATACTTCGTTTTACGAAGAATAAGTGAACTTTAAGGTTTATCAATCGAGGTTATAATAATGAATAAGTATTAGTTTATTATAATAGAGATATAAATTGATAGTAAAAAAAAAATTAAAACTTGTAAAAAATAATAGTATTTGCATCTGTTAATAAATCCTCAATTCTTTTATGTTTTAATCACAAACCATTTCTTAAAAGTTGTTTCACTATTCAAAATATCATTTGCGCGTTATGTTGTGGTATGCTATATAAAAAAAATCAACGAAATGACCAATTTATATTAATAAATTATTTATTTTTTTGATAAATAATCATTCGAATCTTTCGTTGAAATATAAAAAACATATTTGGCTTTTTTCTTTACAAAAATTAATTATGTACGTGTTTACATCTTTATCACAGCAGTATCCATCACATAACATAACATTGTTTTAAAATCAGTCTTACAAAAGTTTATCTTTTGTCGCAGTCGAGACGAAATTTACTCACATAGCAGCAGTGAGCATAGTGAGAGGCCAGTCATGTGGCCGACACACAGAGGGGTCGTCAATCGTCGATCCAGTCGTCAGTGTTCATCTTGCAAAAGATTGTCAACCTAAGAAAGAAATAAGATTTTCAAATTATTATTTTTCCAAAAGGCTTGCGCAAAAACGAACAATGTTAATGGATTATCTTAATTGTCAACAAATAATTTGTAAAACTTTAGCGTAAATACAACATTCTAATTGTAAGCTCAGACTTTAAGGACACGTAGTTTACTTAATACCCAAGTTTTTGCTTGTGTTAATTTTGCTTATTGCTATACTTATATATCCAACAGTCTGATTAGCTCTATCGTAATAACCGATTATTTGTGGCTTTCGGCGTGGATTTATTTTTTTTTTTTCAAGCGGTAAACCTGATTTTTCTTTCATTTTAAACTTTTAAAGCTTAGATACTTTCAAAAGAATTTAAATAAACATTTTGTATTCGAAAAACCTGAGTATAAAAACTTGACCTGCGATACTTGCACACTTCGTGTACGTTTGGATATATCGTTTGTTTTATGTGAAAACAGAGCGAGTTGTGTGTTACTTTTTACTCATTTTAGTAAAGTAACAAAGTCTTTATTTATTTTTTTGGTCGCACAACTAAACGTCTCGTCTTTTAATGTGTTTTTTTTTTTACAAAGAAAGATAGGTACTGAATTTTATTGTTTTTACTCACCTGCAATTGATTTTGCGTTTGAGATGAAGTTACTTTGGGCATTTAAATGCAAACTTTATTATTTTAGCAATAAATGAATGCCCATTAATTTCGTTATTGTTCTTTATATTGACATTTTTTCGTGGTATTCCTATACCATTCAAAATATTTTTTGCGCTTATTCTGATTGTTCATATTCTTTGTGAAATATATAATATAATGGAATATATTTGGATAAAATTATTATCTTAAGTGTACTTATTTAATACTCTTGCAAAGCTTCACTGCTTTTTGTACTGCTTTCAAAGTAAATTTTACAGATAAAATTTTAAAGTGTTAATTAAACGAAGTACATTAATTTGAACAAATTCCATTAGTCTACTATTTGTAATTTGGGCCAGTTTAGATTTTTTTGTCTGCTTTGTTTTGCAATTCAATAGATATGCCATTTTCTTATGTGCTTTATTTAAAGAATATGGATCCACTTGCTGCTTTGTTTCATTGTTTCCTGAGAGTATTTTAACTTGTTGCCTGTGAAATAAACTAAATTTATGTGAAATCACTGCAAATTATGTGCATTTATTGTTGTTTTTTTTTTTTTTTAGGTAAATACATTCTTTCAAAGTTTCATTTTCTACGAGCTCAAGACATGTAGAAAATAAATTTACTTTAAATTAAATTTTCAAAACACAGAATTCTATGGTGTTTAAAGGTGAGAAATAAATGATAATTACGTGTATTTGCAAATAGGGAATTTTCATACCTACGTTGCAGATATAAGATCGTCTTTTCGGATTTTTTTTTCATTCTTATATAAATATATTAACTTTATCGTATACTTAATTTTGGCTGCTTTATAGAGAATGTACATTATTCACATAAAATCTATTATACTTACAAGATTAGAAAATAAAAATTAACGTGAAGAAATTTTGTTTAGAAATTTATGGTGACCACTGACTTTGGATTGACTTTTAATTGACCTACTATTTCTTTTTTAACAATGATTAAGTTCTACTACTGATGTAATGTTTTCCAATTTTAGTAGCCACCATATTAAAGAGAAAAATATTAAATACTAAATTTACAACTACTGTCTTCTAGATAAAAGTTTTTAATTGTTTACCTGCACTTAAATTTTTTTAAGCGAAATCTTTCAGGTACACCTTCAAACAAATCTTTAATTACAGGATCATAATGTTTATCGTGCTCTGTTGGTCATGAAAGGAGATAATAAAAATATGAGGTTTCTTTTCGTTCACTTTTTAATACTTTTTTTTCGCATTTTTTAGTTGTGGTGGAAATAAGTTCACTAACTTACATTGTTTTCTTTCTATAAATATTCTACAGCTATATGTATACGACAGTGTGTGTTTTTCTTCTCTAAATATTTTTTGAGGTAAGTCAAGACATTTTCAAAAAGTATATAACACTACGAAAAAGAAAAAACAAATAAAAATAACTTTACAAATAAGTTTCTTATTCTCATATCTCTCAGTCATACAATAACTCTCTCCAATTTTATGGAGAACAATAAAAATTATTTCTTTTCACACATCATGATGTAGCAGACAATGATTGATAGTTAATTTTATTAAAATAATTATAAAATTGTGATTCGTCAAGGAGTAAAAACTTGCTGTTTAAACTTTATTTGCAGCCTTTCATTTAGTTGTTAAATAAGAAAAAGTTCAAATTGATAGTATCGCAGCAAAATCTCTCACTTTCTAGTTTGCAAAATAAAAATACTCATTTACTAGCCTTTTAGCTAACTTAGTTTCGTTTGAAACAAAATTACAATCTCATTCAATGTTTTTACAATTCCATTTTTTGACACTGTAAACATAATACTCTCCAAAATATTAATAAATCATAAAAATCTGTTAAATTGATAAAAAAAAGGCGAGTTTTATAAATAAATTCATTCATAATTTTTTTTTTTGATTTCATTAAGTTTAATATTGTATTAGCAATTTTGTTAATTGTTTTTGTATTACAATTGCTATGTTTCAAATTGTACAAACATAAGCGCATTAAGAGTAACTTACGTCTAATTGTAAGTATTAAGATGACTTTAATGTTATTAATTTGTTTACGAAATTTTTTCTACCCTAGCACGTGACAAAGTTTATTTTAAATCCCTTGAATATTTTACTTTACAAACAGGCCAAGTTCGTTACTTAATTAAAAAGATGATTATTGTTAAAATGCAATAAAATATAGTTAATGATTAATGTTTAAGAAAAATAACTTTTTCACGCGCTTTAAGAAATCGCGTAACATAAAAAAATTGATTATTCTCATATCTCCTCACATTTTGCCTAAAAGTATTAAGTATGTAGTCGTTTTGAAAAATTTATTGACATATCTATTTTTGTTATTTGTTTCTTCGATTATGCGCATGTACAATAGCAATTAATGTTCTAATGTCGAATAAACTCGCAAAAAAATATTCTCGTGATTATTGATGAACTCACTTGCAATGAAGGTTAAATTTTCTTTAAAACATTGCCGGTTATATACATATAAAAAAAAAACGGTAATCAACATTTTTCTTACTGTCCAAGCCTTCTTGCACGCATCTCCTCGTTTTAATTTGCTATATAGTCCTTATGTATTCACATATGAATTACTTTAATGCAGGTGCTAAATTGTAATTGTAGCCATAGTTCAATAAGAGTTTAATGGAAGTTGGCAAGTGTAAATTTCAGACTATGTCCATTTTTTTATACAGTAATTGATAATATTGTGAAAATTATTATTTTACATCTCGCCTTTCTTTTTTTAAGACTCCATATAAATATACAGACTATCTTCACAATAGTAACCATCTAATATGCCATAGCGAATCCTGCGGTTTAATCTTAAACCATTAATTCTCTTTCTTTTGTTCTTTTGCTGTCCATATATTTTTTTGAGATGACATTTACTTCTTTCGTTAATATGTATTTAACAAAAATCTAGTTCATTAAATTCGCCAATTAAATGGACACTGTAGTAAGCAATTCTGTTTACAATTAAATAGAATATGATTTTGTTGCTATTGTAAGATACTCAGATTTACAAATCTAAAGCAAAATTGCATACAACAGTATCTTAATGGGAATTGACGCTAAGTTTCGCTTTTTTCCCTCCATTTCAATATCGGTACTTACCATAGTCTTGGTTTCCATAAACACCTTCTGGACCCGCATAATCTAATAATAAAATAACAAAAATTAGTAAATTTTTCAAATGCAACACCTACAATTCAAGCATCAAATTAGCAATAACGTAAATGCAAATTTTTTAAATATTGACTCAATGTTAAAAAAAGCAGGAGAGTACTTAAAAATAATTTAAACTTGTAAATTATAGATTTAGGAATAAAAAAGATTTCTGCTGATTTATATTGCTTGTTCAAGTTTTTACATAAAAAAGCTGCCTTTTGTGCCTTTAGAACATAATTACTTAAACATTTATTTTTTATTTTTATTTTTGCAAAAACCTTATTATTTATTTCAAATAATTGCTATGCATTTTATAGAAACTTTAAACATCAGCAATTTAAGTCACAAATTACAATTTTTAACATTCTTTGACTCAATAATTGCATACTTTTCTTGTAAAATATTTGTTAAGTACCCTCCTTAATAAAAAAAATATTGATTTTAACCAAACATTACAGTACTCAAAATATGTTTCAATTAATATTAATTGGTCACAGTTTGCAAATGAACAAAAGAATTAACAAGAGGTAGTGCAGCAGTAATGTGTTTCATAATTACCAAACTATGTGACACATATCTTTACAAATAAAATAAAAACAAACAAAAAGCATCTTCAAATTATCATTGCCTTATACAAACTTTGAACTTACAATATTGTGATAAGTAATTGATTTAAAATTAATATTTATTTTTATATAAAACTTACGACATAAGAACAATAAAAACAAATACAAAAACGTAATCCAGCAAACAAACTGACCATGAAACTCTCTGGTATTCGATTAATTGCTTCCGTAGTTCATAGGAGTGTAATTAGCAGATTGGCCTTGATAGTCATAAGCTGAAGAATAATTATAATATCCACTGTCCACTGCCTCTTGTTGATAAGCTGTATATGTATTTTTTTGTCAGTACAAATGTTCTATCTTTGAATCTTTAAAAATTTTTAATTAACAATACATATCATAATCCGACCAAATTATGTATTAAAGTAAATTAAGCACCTACAAAAAATTGACAGTTTTTTTTTTATATTTACATTTATTGTACTTCTTTTCTTTTAATGAACTTGCTGTCAACAAATTATAAAAAATTTGATGTGACAATTTAGGAAAAAAAAAACTTGCATATATTACATACTTCTTTTGTTTAGTAACTTTTTAGTATAATTTGGGTTCAAGTTATAGATATGTACTGTCAGTTTAATGATTCAACTATTCACTTGAATTAAATATTACTATGTTATAGTGCAAATTTATTTTAAAACATTACCTGCAGCAGGTGCTTTGTAGCCATAAGGATCTGCGTATCCAGAGCCAGCTACTGGAGGTGCACCATATCTACTGTCTGGAGGTGCAGCCGTCGCATATCCCTATAATTTAGATGTTTTAATTCTTACTATTGAAATGTAGTTACAAAATATAGTTATTTATAAAATTTAACAATTATTTCTATTAATTTGATGACATATTTTGTTATTTATAAAAAAAAGAAAATCGTACCGCAGATTGCGCATATTCAGGTGGCTGTTGGTAACTTTCATATCCCTGATAACTTTGTGGGTATCCCTGTTGGGGATAACCAGCACCATAACCTCCCGCTGGCGGTGCTGCCGCAGCATAGCCATTTCCAGCGCTTCCATAACCGGGAGCTGGTGGCTGCGATGCATAACCATTCGCTGGTGGTACAGGAGGAGCGTCAAACCTTGGCCTCTTGGGAGGGCCTCCAGCTCCGGGTGGGCCTCCACCTCGCTTTTGTGGTCCACCTCTGCCTGAACCTCCTGAGCCTGAACGACCTCCTCTGTCGAATCCACCGCGACCGCCAGGTCCACCACGTGGCCCACCCCTTAAAGAAAAGCATTTAAAAAAAGGTCTTGGGATTGTCATTTTAATTTGATTTTTATTTTGAAACTTTTTTTACCTTCCACCTCGGCCGCGGTCACCTCCAGGTCCACCGCGACCTCTGAATCCACCTCCACCTCCTCGACCAAAGTCACCACGACCTCGGCCTCTGAAACCTCCTGCTCCTCCTCTTCCTCTTGGTGCTCCTGCAGGGCCACCATTTCCACCTCCAGCTGCATCAGGAGGTCCTCTGTTGAAAATTGAAATCATTAATTTTTATTTCTATTAATGGAAACTAAACTTTTGATTACATTATAAGAAAATAGAAATGGAACAATAGAAGTAAAAACCAGAAATTTAGTAAAAAATTACTTTAAAAAAAAAACAAACAAACAAACTTACCCAGGAGGGAAGTGACCACCTCGTCCTCTGCTTGGGGGGCCTCCACGACCTCTCATACCAGGAGGTCCACCTCGCATTCCACCTGGACCACCTCGACCTCGAGGCATTCCTCTAGATGGACCACCCCTAAAAACAAATAAATGCTTTAGCGATGTTTTTAATTTATTTAAAATTTAAATAATTTCCCCCCAAGTTTTTGTATATTTTAATGAACACCTATTTTATTTTCATAATAAAAATTAAAATAAATTTAGTAGCTAAATACTACACTAAAGTTTCCGTTGCTTCATTTACATCCATTGCATACTTTCATGAAACTCCCAAAAACTCTAAATTAATTCAGCAACTGTTTCCATCTCTCTTGCCCAGGAAAACTATTGATTAGCGCCGGGTTACAAGCCACGCCGCTCAGCAAGAAAAACAAGCCTCCGCCCCTGGCATCGCGTCCCCCCGAGCCCATTGCGTGTGCTCCGTAAAAAAAGAAAAGAAAAAAAAAAAAGAAGAAGGAAAGAAAAAGACAGATCACACCACCAAATCGATGCGAATGACCCATCGACAGGCCGAAGAATAGCAGGCATAAAAAAAAACGTCACGAGAGCGCTTACGGACGCGCCGTCGCTGACATCACTCACCTTCCGCGATCGAAGCCGCCGCGTCCGCCACGCGCCGGGCCGCCGGGACCGCCACGGCCCCGGAACCCGCCGCCTCCTCCTCGCGCTGCCGGTGCTGCGTCCGCCATCTCCAGCTTGAATGTCCTTCTCTCTTGCTCCTCTCTATCGAGATAAAAAAAAAACGGCACCGCCAGTCAGTTAAGTAAGTTACGTACGGCACACTTCACCGGCTCACCGCGAGAACGGGAATTCTGGACGCGGGGGAGGAGGAGGGAGGAGGGGATAACGATGCGGGGAAAGAACGTCGTCAGGACTACTACTTACGTGTCTGTCCTGGGTGCGTCGGGAACGCTAAAGTCGGTTCGCGGCCGGCCGTGGGAAAAGCGTCTGTTGCGGCGACACGCTTTCGGCTGCTACCCTCTTGCTGGGACGGCGACGGACGGACGAAGATGGACGCCGGTGTGTCCCGCTCGCGCGCGCAGCCGGAAAAAGGAGCATCGACCGTGTCGCCGCCGCTACCTCGACGGCGAACCAGAACCGCACGCAACGCGCTACGCCCCCACCCCCCTCTTCACGATATGTAGATGTATATATACTCGCGCTGCGCGCTTCCCGTCTCTCTCTGTCACTCGCGAGATATCGGCCAGATGTGGTGAGCGTGGAGCACGATTGCACGAATGCGCGAGCTCGGGCGCCCAGATACCGCCGGAAGTTCGCGGTGTCGACTCTGTTCTGTTCTCAGAGGCGATTGCAGCGACGCTCCTTTTAATTTACTTTATTATTTATTATTTATATTTAGTTACCATTTTTTTTTCGATAAAAAACAAAATTTAAGAAACCTATATTTGTCATTGTATCATCAGAGATGAGTAGAGTACTCATCTCTGGTATCATTCACGTGTTGCTATATGCCGTTTATATGTATGTGTATACTACTTAAAATAGTAATTTTACAAATGAACAGTACTATACACACACGTATTATCTTATACATTATTTATATTGTATTAAAAAGGTCAAAAAAACGTTTTAAAAACATATTTTAAAACGTCTCTTATGTCCGCGGATATAAAAAACGTTTTAAAAACGTCGTCGAAAACGTTGTGTGCTATTAGGGACTTTAATTTGACGATAAAATATATGATTTTTTTTTGTATTTAACTATTTGAGAATTACAATAAAACATAATTATATTACACTGAGAGAAAAGTTTGGTAATTTTAAGTAAATATTTACTTCAATAGTATATTTGTTAAATATTTCTTTGAATCAAGTAATTACTTTTTTGTAACTACTAAATTTAATTAGAAACAAATAAATTCATTTAGTTTTAAAGAAATATATAGTTGATTCCAAGAAATATTAAACAAGTACTATTGAAATAAATATTTACTTAAAATTAACTAATTTTTTTTCAGTATAGTATTACAAAAAATCACTTTATTATTTATGTTGTAATTATTAGACATTTACTCTTTAGGTTTTAGTTTTAGTTTGAAGTTATTTTATGTTCTTTTACATACGTATAAGGTTTCTACTTTAATAATTTTATATTATGGTCAAATTTTTAATAAATACATAAAGTACTCATTCTCAAATTATCACAATTTAATTGAGTCGAATTTTATAATATTTAACAGTTTAGTAAATGTTAGTACTAAGGAAATGTATGTACAAAAACATAATGAATTAAAATTATCCATTTAAACTAAAAATGAACAATATTAAGAAAGTATTCAAAACTCGCGCGCTTTTCGAGCGATTCTCCATCCCAATTACACAACTGCAAATTATTGCAACTAACTAATTATCCGCGTTTAAAAAGAACAATATAAGCGTTGCATAAAAAGAATAAACATAAGAAAATCAAGTTTACATCAGCAGTCTCGAAGCGAGCAAGAACGAAGGAAAAAATCAGAGCCGCCGGTACACCAGGGCGAATGCAGCGGAGACTCGCATTTGACTAGAGCCATTATTCAGTCGATTCGGCCATGTGATTGGACCCTCGGCAGGATTGGTTCAACGGCCGGCTTGTTTGAATTTAAACGGTTTGAGGACTCTGCAGTCCCAGTCAGGCCGTCCGTTGCTCGTGACTCGGTGTGCCGCGCGCGGGCCAGTAGTCACATTACAATACATTTCCGACAGTTTACACCTGCACTGGGGAAAAACGGTGCCCAACCAGCAGGAAATAAGGGAGGTAGTGCGCGCGAATCCACAGCCAGGTATCGTCACAGTCGCCGAGAGTGAACCAGGGTCGCGATGTCGAAGGAGGAGAAGGAGACGATCATCCCTGATCCCATTTACGACAAAAACCAAGGGAAGACTTACCTCAAGGGTCGCTTCTTCGGCAAAGTAAGTAGCCGTTTGGCCGGGCCGCATGTCCCACGCTCTCGGCATTTTGATGCTCATTTTGAAATTGTTGCTTCACAATGAGAGGGAAGTCTGTTAGGTTGATTGGACTTGGGTAAGAGAGTTCAAAGGATTAATGATTAAGTTTAGGAGTACTGAAGTAGCCAGAAAAATTGTTGCCTAACTGTCAAATCGATACTGGGTCCAAGCTTTTTCAGGAAAGTTTTGTTGTTTCTTTGTCATTTAATGAACTATCGATTACAAGCTATCTAGGTGAATAACAACTATATTCAGAATTATTGCTTATAGACACAATGAGAATGTTTTACACTTTTTTGAATAGTAGTAGATTTAAATATCGGGCAGTTACAGTTGAATTTGTAATCGAGTTAATTACTTCAGACCCTGCAGATAATCATGTTTACTAACAAGCTCTATTTCTTTTGTATATGGATCAAATTATTTCTATCTAATAGTTCTAATGCTTTTGTAATATGTATATTGAATCCCTGAAAAAATGTTAAAAATGTCTTTTAAGATCTCTTTTAATATTGCAAGACATAAGGATTTTCAACAGTAACCAAATATACGATAGTCATAAAATATTGTTTTGAGCTAAAACTGTCAATTAACATTTACAAATGACTAATCATTATTTTTTTAGGGAGGATTTGCAAGATGTTACGAAATACGAGATTCACAGACCCAAGAAATCTTTGCTGGGAAGATAATATCAAAAACTTTAATGACAAAGAGCAACCAACGAGAAAAAATGACACAGGAAATTTCCATTCACAAAAGCTTGAATCACAAACATATTGTTGGATTCCATGGATTTTTCGATGACAATTACAATGTATACATTATTTTGGAGTTGTGCAGGAAAAGGGTATAGTAGACAGTTTTTTTGTAGAAAAAAAGGATTACAAAAAACAAACATATATTTCTTTGTAGTGCTAGTATATTTACCTATGAATGAAGCACAAGCACTAGATTCCTTTATAATTATGTTTGGATTTTTTCAATCTGAAAATTTATTATAGGTATTGATTAATTTTAAACAATTTTGTGTATTAAGAAGTTAATATCTAAATTTGATTTTAGTCAATGATGGAATTGCATAAAAGAAGAAAAGCTTTAACTGAATATGAAACTAGATACTACATGAAACAAATTTTAGATGGAGTGTATTACTTACATAAAAATAGAATAATTCACAGAGATTTAAAGCTTGGAAATCTGTTCCTTAATGATGACTTGCAAGTAAAAATAGGTGATTTTGGATTGGCTACAAAACTTGAACATGATGGAGAAAGAAAAAAGTAAGCAAAACTTTTATAAAAATTATTAACAGTAATTAATTTTATTAACTTTCTATTATTTTATTAGGACTTTGTGTGGCACACCAAATTACATAGCTCCTGAAATTCTCACGAAAGTTGGTCACTCCTATGAAGTTGATGTTTGGAGTATCGGTTGCATTATGTACACATTATTGGTGGGTAAACCACCTTTTGAAACTTCCAGTTTAAAAGAAACATATGCGAGAATTAAACAAGTTAATTACAAAATACCAAAACATATGCAAGATACGCCAGCAATGTACATGATTTCTGCTATGCTGCAAGGAAATCCTCAAAAGCGACCGAGTGTCTCCAAATTACTTAAAGATCCATTCTTCCACTCGGGTAAATTTAGATTTAAAATAATATATTAAAAACATCAATTATTTTATTTCATATATTCAAGACTAGAATATATTTTACCACTCTTAAAAATTACAACTTTAATAAATTTTTTTTCTTTTGTATTTTTTTCAGGTTTCATGCCAGCAGGTTTACCAATATCTTGTTTAACTATGGCACCTCGTCTTGATATGCTTAAGTCATTTAATCGCAAACCTCTGTCTGAACTTGACTTAAATAATAGTGTCATAATTGAAGAAACCGGAAAAGCGCCATCGAGCCCTAGGAAACCTGAAGCAAATCGGCCAAGCAACGCACATAAGAATCATGATATTGATATTGAAACCAATCTAAAGTCCCTCGGAGAACAACTAAACTTACTATTAAAATCAATGCCTGCTAAAGAAATGGCTTGTACAGGTAAAGTAGATATGATCTTAATGTGTTATTGTCAATCACAATCACTAACTACTAAATATTTTTCTGCAGAATCCCAAAGACCCTTCCAATTATTCCTGAATACTAAAGGCATGAACCTTTTTGCTAAAATATTTTTTTTCCAAATGCATTACTTCTATGTGAAACTGTATAATTTTGATTAATTAGGCACGACCGCTACACGGAAGTGCCTTATATTTTCGCCAGAGCAGAAAAATTCGTGTATGTAAGATTTCTTTG
>JAWWEP010021888.1:0-16372 GCA_035582995.1 Sycophila quercilanae | reverse complement strand
TATTTGTTTCAATCAAATATTAATTGAAACAACTAACCATCGATTTCGATTTCTTACTTTTTTTTCAGTGTAGATAAACAAAATCTCACATTATCTTGTCATCAATCTGTCTTTTTTTCAAAAATGTTTAGTGCATAAAAAACGCGCGCCGCGGCCTCGTAGGCAAGTCGTTTCTTCGAACTTATACTTGCCTCGAGGCGCTACCGCGCCTCCTGATTCAGCAAATCTAATCGTAAACCATTAACGAGTATTGTAAATCGCTTAAGTTACCTTAACACACGCGTTTAAAATTAGATATTCCTAATGAACGAGCTCGAAAGTTCTTTCGACCTCGACGGATCAACGGGAGTCAACCCGGAGTGTGCGCGTGCCGGGAGAAAAGTTCGTCGTAGGCTTTCGATTTAGAATCCGAGCGGAAGCACGTATAAAGCGCGGGCGGCCTATCGAGGAAACCATAATACACCCGTTAAACCAAAATAGAACGGATTTGTAAAGCTCGTGTAGAACGACTTTTTCGAGCGGGATGGGCTGGAGTGTACCGACCTTCGTGGATTTCGATAAGAGCGACCATAAGTACAGGCACTTAATCTGTCCTTCTCCTCAGAACACAAGAAAAATTAATCCGAATTTAAATTAAAAGCGAATAAATAATTTTTATAATACATGGTTTTTAAAAAAGTTATATGTATCAAGCGTTTTTTTTTTTTGTATGAACTCAATTTAATGTATCGGAGCGCAAACGATCCACTGTTAAACGTTTCGAATTAATTAAGCAATCCGAAACTGCGCCGGTGAACGGGTGAAGTCCATTTTCAGCCGTTTTCGTCGATTACAGCACTAAAAGTGCGAGATAATCGCAGGAAGCGTAAGAGGCCACGAGCGCGGCCGCCTCGTACAAGACGCCGTCGTCCGAGGGGATTAACGATGGACATTAATTTTCGCGCGCATCTTCTTACATTTTTTTTTCTTCTTTTTTTTTTTGGCATGCAACGACGAAAGTCTTTCTCCGCGGAGAACCGGTATTATGCCTTCGCCCTTCTTTTTTATGCTCCTCACACTCGACCCCACTCCGCGCGTTTGTACAATGCACCGGCGAGGCGGGCGAACGAACTTGAGATTTCGAGAATATAATTCAATCCTCGCGCGCGCCGCGAGCGAATGGCTTCTCCCGCGTGCGCGCAACTCTTCCGTCCTCGAATTGTCGCCGCGAGTTATATACACATATACGCATTCTTCGGGGCGCGTCGTGCACAGTTCGATTTGCGTCGAGCGTATAAGTCGCGTTACACTTTTTACCGAGTCCATTGCACTTGAATTCGCGCTTGTGTATATTTATGTATGTATATGTACGTGAATTGGCGCGCATGATCTCGATAGCATCTCGCTCTCAGGCGGCCACTTGACATGCCGCATCCTTATGATCGCAAGAGCCGCGCACGCAGGCACGGCAGTGTGTCAGATCTGCTATCCACGATAACTAGACCGATTTAATTCTCATCTCTCTTCTCGCGAATGTGTTGAAATGTTACCGAGTGCCACTTTAACAAAAGGATTGTTATATATTTATTAGGATCGTGCGGGAAGAAATTGTAATTATTTTAGTCATTAGAATGAATGGAAAGTGTGTATGTGAATACGAATTTATGTAATTTTTTATACTGAGAAAATTGGTTTAGTAATTTTTACCAAAATTCAGTAAATTTTACTACACGGAGAGAAAGAGTGAGTAAAAATTACAAACCGCTTTGTAAAAATTACCTACCGCTTTGTAATGTGAGTAAAAATTACAAACCGCTTTGTAAAAATTACCAACCGCTTTGTAATTTTTACTAGAAGGTTGGTAATTTTTACTAGAAAGTTGGCAAGTTTTACTAGAAAGTTGTCAATCTTTACTATGAGGTTAGTAATTTTTACAAAGCGGTTTGTAATTTTTACTCACTCTTTCTCTCCGTGTACGGAGCATAGTAATTTTTACTATACATTTCTATCCGTGTATAAAATAGTACACTGAAAAAAAATTTGTAGATCCAACTACATTTCTCCTTACATAACGATTTACTTTATTATTTAACTAAACATTTAGTTTATTCAACCAAAATTTTAGTTAAATAATTATATTATCAATTTAATAACGAATAATTCAATAATAAACGATTAAATAATTAGATTTTTCATCTAAAAATCTCTGATACATACATTAAAAATTATTAAAACATTTCTCAGTGTAAGATTTACGTATAGCGTACATAAATACTATATTTTACGTAAATTGTGTAAATGAAAGAAAATACTTGAAAAAAAAAAGAAGCTAAACAGCAGTTGTATAGAAATTCTCGTAAAACCGCAGCGAACGAAATAAGTTACAAGCCGCTCGAGGAAATCTCAGAAATTCGTCAGTGCAACGTGATCCCGCCGTCGTATTCTTTCAAAGATCCGTTGGCGCTTTCGACGCGTCTCCTACGTATATCTCCCTTAGGGGAATGCACGCGCCTCGGCTAATCGTAAGGGGAGTAGCGACGCGCGCGGATGCATCCGTCGACGATATAGGAGGCCGGCTGCGGCGTACGGCGGCGGCGGACGGGACTTCCTGAAAAACGGCCGGTCCACGGCCTGCCCGACTGCCGTCTGATAAAAGAGCGGCCAGTGAGCCGCGCGCGCTGGACGTGATCGCGCAAGACTCGCACGCCCTTCTGGGCTGATATTTTCAGAGGTGACAGCTGCGCCGCCGGCGACTCGTTATTTTATTCTTTTCTCTTACGATCGATTCCGTTGATTGGATGGGCGACTCGCGGGGAGGAGGCGAGGAGATATGAGGGAGTTCACTGCTGAGTGCTTCAACTTCGTCCTGCTGGCCACGTGCTCCAAGATCTTTTACTTTGCGCTGGGACTCAGCGAGCAGTACTACAAGGTGCACTTGGATATCTCCGACTACTAATACGTGATTTTCTGTGATTTTTTTTTTTTTTTTTTTAAATCGGTTGAGTGGATTGTACGTTGCAGTGCGAACGAACGGAGCGATGATTTTAATGTGTAAGAAGAAAAGCTGAAGCTTGATGATATGTTTTTTTAATAATTGTTACGTTATACTTTGTCGCGCGTGTGTGTCATTAAGAGAGCAATTCCTACAGAGCAGATGATAAAAGGATTTTTTTTTTTTATTTATTTAAAAATCTAATGACGTAATACAGTTTATCGCAGTTTCTATACGATTCTTGTACTATACACTTATTCTTGTTTATATTAGCAATACATTATTATTATCTATACATTGTTCACTAAATTTCTATAATTAATTTGTACATTCAATGTTGACGTTACAAACGGCTGTTCAAAAATAATTTTCGTCCAAAAGAAATATTACTCCGCAAACGTGAAGTTACCCAGTGTTTAACTTGAAACAGAAATGCATAATTCAAGTGTTTTATTCGTCTGGATCTGCGTAAATAAGCAATTGGCGGCTTCGCAATGTTACAGGCCCAGCTGGAGGCGCATCTGAAGCTGCACAACGAAAAATGTTCGACGGACGAGCACCGGAAGTGCAAGCTCTGCCGCAAGCAGTTCTCCCAGCCCGCAGTTTACCGTCAGCACTTGCGGGACCATTACAAAGTGAGTATAAGAAAGGGTACGCAAAAAAAAAAAAAAAACTAACTACTAGTTCGTTTTACCAGAAGCCCTCTGCTTCGCCTTTACTCAAAAGAAACTTAAAAATTTTTTTCCATTCTGTAGAATTTACTTGTTCATAAATAAGTTCTTTTAAATCTATCGTTTTTTTCTTTTACGATTGTTCATATAAATAATCTTTTTATTATAGACGTATAAATTTCTATTTAGTTTCGTGTAATTATGAGAAATGAAAAAATTATATAGTTTGCTTAGTCATTTTTTTAATCGCGTCAGCTGCAGGAATTCTTTTATCGAACCTCATGCGGCGAAAAACAGTCGTTTTTCGAGAAGATGGATGTGGAACGTTTTACTGGTTCAATGTTAGTGAGCGACAGATCGGATGCGACGCGGCCGCAGCGGAAGGCTGTCGGTGATAAGGGAAGGTCGGCAACCGGCATCTCTATTATCGTGTCCTCTAATTTCTTCGACGTGCTTGCAGCTGCAGACGAAGTTCACGAAGCAGACCAAGTGGGGCGTCAGGCACAGGACCACCTACAAGTGCAAGATATGCATGAAGATGTTCGACAAGCCTAGTCAGTTGGTACGGCATATCAGGGTCCACACCGGCGAAAAACCGTACAAGGTAAGGAAACTAAATATTTTTTTATTGTACGTAATATTTGTAATGCGTATGATCTTACTTTGGATTTCTGACTTTTGATTTTTTCTTTTTTTTTTCTTTTAGGTGATTATATACTATAAGCGTTTTACGATCGCAGAAATAATTCATCATTGTTGATATGACGTCTTTTATCAGTGCAAACATTTAATTAATTTACGTGTATATTATCAGTTTCAATTTAATTACGATAAATGCAATCTGAATTTTATTCATTATTTTATGGATACGTTTATTATTCATTCAATACACGACGGTGTAAAATTATCATAATACCTCTTTTGACAATGACAATTAACTCCACTTTGTTAATTTTACTCTGGTTATTAATTCTATAATTCCTAATTTGCTTTTATCGTTGAGCCAGTTTTATTTAATTTTTGTTAAAATAGAAATGTCAAAGAACACGAAACTAATAATACTATTCATGATGTTATTTTTAAATACCAGCCTTCCAAAAAATTCAGTGAGATGATTATTTTTGGAAGGAGGAATTCAATACATCTGCTTCGTATAAGATTGTATCTTGCTTTTTGTAAATGAACCAAAATTAAGCTATTCGTCTTATCTTTTTATATTTATTGATTTAAGATATTTTCTTGGTAATTATTATATTGTTATTTTTTTTTTTTTTTTGTCATGACAGTGCAATCTATGCAACCGAAGTTTTACTCAAAAAGGTTCTGTAAGAATCCACATGTGGCAGCATAATGGAGTCCGACCTTACAGCTGCAACCTTTGTAATGCTACATTTAGTCAAAAAGGTATGACCTACATTTCTCTCTTTTTTTAATTCAAGGAAAAATAATCATTTATATTGTTAACAAATATTCAATGTGATGTTTTTTCTAACATCAACATACGTTTGCAGGTAATTTAAATTCGCACGTAGAACGAGTTCACAAAGCGCAGGAAGGATCCACAATGTATCGATGTATGCAATGTCCGTGCATCTTTAAAAAATTGGGCAGCTTAAACGGTCATATGAAGCGAGCTCATGGAGGTGTAAGAACGGAAGAAACGTTAGACAGGGATGAAGAGACCGTGGCACCCGACGAGGATGGGAACGGCGACGTAAATGAAGAATCTCAGCAAGTCGTGGATGGCAGCGACCATAGCAACGAACAGTTATCTAAATCGCCGACTGAATCTGAAACGGATAAAAACGGATGTGTCACTGCAGAAAATCCACAGACATTCGAGGATGGTTTCGTCGTTACTGACAATACCGAGCAGACGGCACTTGTCACACTACTCGATAAAACATCTAGCGATCCTCAGGGGTACGTTTGGTTGAATAATTAAGTATTGCAGAAAGAAAGTTCTTAATTTAGAGTTGACAATAAAATGTTTATTTTTCAGAAAGTACATAAAGATAAAACAACGATTTGTAAATAACTCTAGGTTTTACGAATGCAATTCCTGTGATAAAAAATTCAAAAAGCCTTCCGATCTTATAAGACACTTGAGAATTCATACGCAAGAAAAGCCATTTAAGGTATGTATTATTTTTTAATAATAAACATTGTACAGAATTTGTTCATCTTACGCTTCTGGTATGGATTTTAGTGCAAAACATGTAACCGTTCATTTACTTTGAAATCTACTATGCTGACACATGAGAAGGTTCATAAAAATTCGAAGAAATTTTCCTGTCGCCTGTGTTATGCTTCTTTTAAATTTCAAAGCGAACTGGTAGACCATGAAAAGTAAGTGCCAGTAAATTAAATTAATTGATTGATTTAGTTTTTTTGGACCACGATTAATTGTAGTCATATTTTATTGCATTAGATTTCACAAGGAACAACTGAAACCAGATGAAAACAAAAATCAGCAAAAAGTTGGTAAAACGAAAAATGGCCATCGGAAAAAACAATTTGGTCCCGAAGTGCAAAATCTGATGCCAGATGTCGTGTTAAAGGAGCCGCTAGTACTCACAGAAGCGGGTGACGGTATGTTGCATGCACAGCCCAAGTACCGGCATGACATCGCCCATGGAAAAGGTAGACCGCATAAATGCTACGTTTGTCCAGCTGCTTTCATGAAGCTCAGTCATCTTAAACAGCATCATCGCAAACATACTGGGGAGCGACCCTTTAGTTGTAATTTATGCGACCGGTAAGAAAAAATTATAACTTTAAAATTTTTTTTATTTGCATGCATTTGAATGTAAATATCGTTTGCAGGTCTTTCTCAACCAATAGCGCATTAAAGGCTCACCGACGGACGCACGATTTTTTAAAACCGCACAAGTGTTCTATTTGCGGCATGACTTTTTCGACATTAAGTAGCATGAAGAGGCATCATATTACTCACACCAACAAACGACCGTACATGTGTCCTTATTGTAATAAAACTTTTAAGTCAACAGTAAATTGTAGAAAACATATGAAGCTCCATAAACAAGAAATCGCACAGCAGGTTGGTAAAATGAATACTGGGAAAAATTTAATTAAACTCAAAAATAACTTTACTGTTATGTGCAGCAACTGGAATTCGAAAAGAAACAGCAACAATTAACAAATTCAACGATGAACAATATAGGCACGATAACAATCTCAGAACCTATTATTATTAATAATCAACACATATTGCAACCAATTACTACAAATTTACAACAAAATTTTAATGGTCAACTGCATACAATAGTTGGCGACAATGAAACATCTTTTCTGTCAATCCCCCAAACCTCGCAGAATCTTCTAGAAAGTAAGTTTTTAATATTTTAGTTACCAGTGCCTTTTTTTATTCAAAAAAGTTATCATATTTGTTGACTGTAAGTATACAGTATTCTTAAAACCTAATGTGTATTTTATAGCAAATGTAAACTCAGTAGAAAATTCTAATGTAAATTCGACACAAACAATGCATGTCAATGAAGCAGGCACTATTACTCTAGCCAACTATGCAGGGGATCAAACATTGACACCTGTAAGCATTGTTTAGTACATTACATCTTTAAAGAAAAGAAAATTAAGAAAAAATTGAAGTTAAATATTATGTACTTTTATTGTAGGAAAATTTAAGACAGCTTGAAGAGACACTAAATCAACAGCTATTTAATATTGGATTAAATATTGGACCAAGCAATACAAATAAAACAATTGAAAATAATCTCAATCCTTTAGAAAATCGCGAAGCACCTACTTTAAGTATAATTTACGAAGATGGAAAAATTTTGGAATCTGCAATCAATACTTCTATTAATGCTGATAGTGTTTTTAATCAACAATTTGATAATTTTGATATTGGCCAAGTAACATTACAGGTAAATTATTCGTTGTACATGTGATGTACAGCGAATGATAATTATTAATGTTAAACACATGATTTTTTGTTATATTTGACTTGATTTACTTATGATTATTCTATCAATTTCTACAGACTGACGCTCAAATAATGGGAATATCAAATAATACAGCAGATTTAACTAATATTTTACAGAATCAATTATCTCAGACTCAGCAATACACTGTACAATTAGTTGATAATAATGGAGAAATTGACACTGGTGTTAATCAAAATCAAATGAACAAAGAAAGCCAGAATCAGGAATCTTTAACAGGCTATGTTAATCAAAATCAAAACAATAATAATTTAATGGAGGATCTTCATTGTCATACGTGTAATCGCGGAGGCTTTAATATAGACGGTTTAAAGGAACATCTAAAAATGCATCAGAACAAAATATATGAATGCACTCAATGCATTTCCAAATTTGCTACAAATGAAGAACTCGCTGAGCATGCAAAAGTTCACGAAAATCAAGAGTAAGAGAAAATTATTGTTTTAAATGATTTTAAAAATATTTTGTTAACATCTACTTCTATTTTCTTAATACTTACATAGAATGTTTTTTATTTAGGACTCATAAATGTTACGAATGTCATAAAGAATTTTTGACAACGTTACAATTGCGAGAGCACATTAAAGAACACGTGAAATACGAGTTAAAACTTAAAAATTTAGGAGTTGACGACGATGCAATGGATTTTGAGTCTGAAAGTAATAATGTACGTATATTTAATGATTAATTCGATAATTGATAGGTTTTGTAATAAAAATTTATCATAATTTTAATGCCTTTTTAGGAACCAGTACATAAAAAAGTTAATATTTGTCAATATTGTTCAAAAACTTTCCGAAAACCTAGTGATCTCATTAGACACGTTAGAACGCATACCGGCGAAAAACCATACCAGTGTCAGTATTGTAATAAAAGTTTCGCTGTTAAGTGTACTTTAGATTCTCATCTAAAAGTACATGCAGGCGAAAAAACATATTATTGCAGTGTATGCAACTCTATGTATGCAACCAGAGGCAGTCTTAAGGTGCATATGAGACTGCATACAGGTAAAAATGATAAAAAATAAATTATTTTAACATTTGGCACAATCTAAACTTATTATTAAATAAAATTGATTTTTCCAGGTGACAGACCATTTACATGTTCAATATGTAACATGACATTCCGTACCTCCGGACATCGCAAAGTCCACATGATTTCCCACACCCGAGAACCAGGCTCTACCTCGCGTAAATCGAAAAAAGGCAAGGCCGAAAACACAGAACAGCCTAACGATAACATCGTTCAGATGGTACCCAACGTTTACGAATCTCAACAAGATACCATTCAGAATCAAAATATGAATAGTATAACAATCAATTCAATGTCGGATCAGGTTACTTTGACCACCGACAATTCCACACTGAGCGACTCTAATCTCCTCGCTCTGAATGAAAACAACCAACTGGTACAATTATTACTGGCGAACGGCCTCGTCACGATCCAAACGGATGATTCTACGATTTGTACGCAGACACCGGTAACAGAAAAAGCTCCAGAGAACAATTTTATAGGGCCAGATGAACTGCAGAAGGATATTAATCAAATAGTGTACACCACAGAATTGGCAAACACGATACCACCTACAAATGTCACAAGCAACTACCAGTTGAACAACTGCATGGTTTTACAGATGGGCAATATTGATTCATCGGTAATGGATAATTCCGACGGCCTCATTACTTTGAATGAAGCCAAAAATCTTAAGTATGGAACATTAATTATCAGATCATTAACATTATAACAGTGTTCTGAATATTTTCTGTTTTACGTTTTAGAAATTTAAAGCACAAGTGCGATGTATGCGGTAAGGCATTCGCGAAGCCGTGCCAGGTAGAGCGGCACAAACGCACGCATACAGGCGAACGTCCCTTCCAGTGCGAGATCTGCAGCAAATCCTTCAGCCAGAAGTCGACCCTACAGATGCACCAAAAGTACCACAAAGGCGATCGACCCCATGCATGTCCACATTGTGATCGTTCCTTCACCCAAAGCGGTAATCTCCTTACTCACCTTAGACGCGTTCACAAGCTCGATCCGGCTGAGACGAAGCGAGCACCGAAGGAACAGCAGTTCGTTTTTTATGATCCAAAACTGCTGCAACAAAATGTTGATGATGCGCGCAATATCTGCCTTGATGATATCTCATTCATCGAGCTACTTAAGTGAACGTCGAATTTTTTTTATTTTTTCACTGGAATAAGATTAACGTTTCTTTAGAAACTAGTTCAAATCATGCCGTGATGTTGTCAGGAAAATTTGCATTGACTGCCTTTTTAAGTATAAGTAGTTAATTTATTCAACAGGAATATTCTGAAATGTAAATTCTCGCATTTCTTATTTCTTAAATCTACGTTTTAACTACTCGGGCTTTAAAGGAATTCATAAAAAATGCAAATTGCAAATGCATTTGCAAAAGAAGTTAAACAAAAAATTGAGTATAACAAGCAGCCGGCAAGAAATGTGTAAGAAACATGCAATATGTGATGTAGTTACATATTTAGAAATTTTAACGCTATTTTTTCAAAATATTATTTTATAACGACTGCCTTTATATGTCATTTTTATAAATGTAGATAGTATTTTGTGCCATTTTTATAATACAGACATATTTTTAAGCAGCTTATTTACTATTCAATTTTTTCAACAATGAAAATAAAACCACTTAGCGTAATGTTGTTATTAAATGTTACGCCACGCAATTAACTAAATTAATTGCATGATAGTTAAATCATGAAGACTGAAATTTAATAATAATAATATCGATAAGTACATATAGTTGAATAGTCAAAGAAATACTTTCAAATTCTAAAAAATGCGTTTATTTTATGTTATAACAATATTTTTCTATATTTATTTTTTAATGATATTAATAATTATGTTTGAATGCCAATATATAAATAAATGCAATTAAATGTTTTCTAAAAGTTCTTGCAAAATAATTAAAAAATCCAAATAATAATTAAGATTTTTTACGTGCCTTAAGCGACTTAACAATATTTACAAATTGTAAAAATGTACAATAGCTTCTTAAAGCTTAATAGCTTAAAGTACAACTGATAGATTTAAGGCTTTAAAAGAGAATTGTTAAACAATATTTTAAATAAATTAATTTTATTCAGAATGTTTGAAATCACATTCATTATCAGTCAGTGGGCAGCCATCTGGATGATTTTCATAAAACCAGCACATTTTAACTTTCCTTGTTATAGTTATGGTTTTTGATTTCTTGTTCTGTCCTGGCTTGTCCTTTCCTGGTATACGAAATCTGACTTTTCCTGATTCTACTTTAAAAATGTGACCATTATTTTTTAACAAAGTTTGCAAACCCCCACATTCATTTTTTAATTCCTTTAATTTTTCAGGGCTTATTGCTGCAGCTACATCTTGTAATCCAATTTCACAACCAGCATTCCATGTTTTTCCCAATTCTCCATCCAAATCTATTCTTCGTGCCTTTTTCAGCAATAGTGACACTACAATTTCTATTATATTAGATATCAAGTCTTTATCAATCTGAGTGCAATTTCTTACTTTCTCAACACTGTCTCTAGGTTTGAATTCACTGGACCATGCATCATTAATTTCGCTATTATTACATCTTGTATTAATCATTTTCTGGATTTCTAAATCGTGAGTATCACTTTCTGATATTGTATAATTTCTTGTAGTGCCGATTAAACAAATTCTTTTCGTTGAAGGTATCCTTAATTTATCAATTTCTGTTTTAAAGCCACATTTTACACTTACATCTTGTATATATTTCATATAATCGAGATATTGACTAGAACCAGAGCTTTCTCTTTGATATTTTTTACCATTAAATTCGTAAGCACAACAAGGTAATAGAAAAAAACGACATTTATATGAACTTCTTGCTGCTATAACAGGAATCCAAGGTGTCAATTCATCGGAATGGTTACCAATTAACCAGTCAGTTTCTGGAAATAAACTTTTTGATGATGGAATAATTGCTCGTACCTATAGAATAAAAAATTAATGTAAAAACATTTTTCTAAATTTAATATAGTAGTTTATATCAAACAAAAATTACCTCTAATTTAGTAGTTTTAGGATATAAATCCCAAATCTTTCTTTTACGTAGATCTATTCCCAATCCTGGGTAGCCTTCACTATTTAGTATGTGAACTAACAAACCATTTCCACATCCAAGATCTAGAAATGATTGTTTTTCTGCAGTTTTCAAATTTTCTCTTTCCAATTCCCATATTAACAGTAAATAAGTAGCAATGGCAACATCTTCGTAAACAAATTTCAAAGGATCTGTATTCTCCGGCCAAATTTTGATCATTTGAGGCCCATATTTTAATTTTAAGTTATTATACAATAGAGTATACTTTTCAGAAGATACAAGCTTTAAAGATCCTGTAACTAAACTATTTTTAGGACCTTCATTTTCAATCCATTTTAATAATTTAGAGAAAAAATTATTTGTTAACCAGGACAAATTTCCACTATCATTCCATTGGTCTATGGAGTGTACATTAATAGAAACATGATTATTTTCATATGTTATTTGATATGGATATTCAAAACCCAATGTTTTACTTTCTTCACTGCTATCATATTTATGAAAAAAATATGTAACACTGCTGCAATTTAAATCAATTATTGAAACTTCTAAAGTTTGTGAATATTTATTGGGATGCCTTGATAATAATTTGGCGCATCGCAAGTAAAGTGAATTCACTTCACTTTTTGTATAATCAATATTGTCTAAATGATAACAATTTTCAACAGAAATATTCTGTTGATTTAATTGTCTTAAAGAATCTAAAATATTCTCTTTAACATCATTAACAATAACAAGTTTATCTTTAATATTTGTAAACCATTTAAAAATCTCAGCACTATCAATATTTTTTAATTTATAAAAACTTAATTCTGTAGAAGCTAAAATTCTGCGATTTATAAGATGAGGACTCTTTAGCCAAATCTCTAAGGCTTTCCAGAAATTAGCTTTACCAGCTTGACATTCCTGAGTAACTACATTGCTAAAGTTCTTCATTTTTATAAACTATTTATTAAAATTATTTCTTAGGCGGTTCCGGTGTGGAATCTTTTTTATACTGAAAATTGAATGAAAACGTTAAAGAAAACTAAAATTAATTGGTTTTATTGTAGAAATTAATATCTTTTTACCTTTTGCATTATCCACTTGGCATCCAGGAGTGCTTTTTCCATAATTTGATGCACTCTCTCGTGATCAGATTCCGATACGTGTTGTTTGAAGCTCTGTTACATAAACTCAATATTAGGACAATATATATATATGAACATTACATAGTAAATTGAAGTATTTGTACTATCGATTAATTTTGTGGATTATACTTAGGAATTCCATAAATTTAAATGAACATGTATTTTATTACTACAATATGGAAACCAAATTAAAGATTAATTATTGCTAATAACAATACTTATATTTTAGCAGATAAAAAAAGGTTGCAATTAATATACATATATTTTTCTTATATTAGTTTATTAAACTAAAATAAATTTAAAATAGTTAAATTCCAATTTTTCTTTATAATTAAGTAACTTTATTATTTGTTTACAAAACTCATGAATAGTTTTTAAGTGAATTATCAATGAAAACCACAGAATTGAATAGAAATTTCAAATGATTGTGAGCTATTTATTTAATTGCAAATTAATTTTTATATACAGGACATTGATTGACACAATATTGTTCATAATAATTTATTTCCCGACAGTCGTACCAGGTTATGTCAGTCACGCGAAGATCACGCAATTCGGAGCTGCAAATGCATCATCAGCCTCTCAAAAATGAGTAAATATTTTATTTTAAAAACTCATCTGATTACCTGTCTGACTGAATGTTTATAAAATTTGTTCGCTCCTTCTGGCAGTTTTTCGCATTCGCGCAGTAAATATTTATAAAGAGACTTTGGAGAATGTTTTAGCAAAACTCCACTTGTCATTACCATGCTATATGGACCTTCGACGAGCTTAATGATCAAGCAGACGACTTTCACTCGCGTCTAAATCCTCGTCGGATTTTTCTACTTCTAAATGCAGGGACCTAACTATAAGTATACCAATTCTACTTTTTAGGCTGATCAGATTTATAATATCGAGCGACTGAATGCACGCGCACTCACACTGTCACGGACATAACCTGTACTTGACTTTGACTTCTACTGTTGGCCTGTCGGTGCTGTTGCCATTCTCTGAACTGGAGTTATTTTGAATTTTATTTTTCACCTGGTGAGTTTAACGTTTGTTTAGAATAAGTACCTTGCAAGATGTTTTAAAAATCAAACTTTCCTTTTTTTATTAAATAAACATAAAATGTGTTGCAGAATTCTGGCTTTTTGAAGATGTTCCTGGTTTTCTGGAATTCCTGTTTTAAATCTTGACAATTTAAACACAGTACAAGAAAGATTTCAAGATTTATTTTAAATAACATTTTTAAATGATGCTGTTAAACAGTTCATACTGGCGAAATGCTTCGAACATTGGAGATTTTTCAGTTAGATTTATTCGGAGATGGAGCAGAAGATCTAAAGATCTAAAGACAGCAGGAGTGATGAGTAAAATTATAATTTTTATATAAAATTTAAATGTCTGCATATTTAAAATATTTATAAAATATTTTTCAGTAATTGGAAACGAGATACTAAAAGGTCAAGTAAGAGATACAAATTCAAATTTTATTTGTAAGCACCTTTATCGCTGTGGGGTCAATGTAGAAAAAGTTAGTTGAAAGCTGGTAGGCTTATAAGCAAAAGACTTATGCATGTGCAAAAAAGGAAAAATTTTTCTTGAAGATTTCAGTAGTAAGCGACAATGTTGATGAGATAGCACAAGAAATCAAGGAGTTCTCTGGGAAATACAATTATGTCATTACTTCAGGAGGGATTGGACCAACTCATGATGATGTTACATATGAGGGTAGGAATAAAATAATCTTTCATTTTTTTTAAATTATTAGTTTTATTTATTAATCATATTCCAGGCTTAGCAAAGGCATTTAAGGACACTTTACATCGACATCCAACAGTAGCAGAAATTATAAGAACTTATTTTGGTGTTGAAGATACTACCTCTCCAGCATATAAATTAGCTGAAGTAATAAAAGATAAACATTTTTTAATAAATTAAATTTTAAAATATGGTAAATACTTTTTCTATACCTTTTCAGATACCAACAAGAGCTCATTTAAAATTTGGAATAAATAAAGAAACAAAAGTTCCCCTTAATTTTCCTTGTGTGATACTAGAAAATGTCTATGTATTTCCTGGATCACCTGTTTTTCTTGAATTAGGTTTTGGAAGTTTATATAAGGTAATATATTTACTTTCTGAATAAAATATTAAAGTAACAAACATTGAGTCTTCATAAAAAATAATATTTACAATATAGGTTTTATTTGATACTGATAATCGTTTTGTACACGAAGAATTGTATATCAATGCTACGGAATCTGTATTTGCAGATGCTTTAACAAAGGTTTCCAAAGAATTTCCAAATGTTATATTTGGATCTTACCCAGAGGGAGCTAGGTAATTAGAAAATAAATCACAAAATATAATTAATGTTTTTTTATTAATTAAAAAAAAAAAATTTAATTTACAGAGATCACAAAGCCCGTATAACGATAGAAAGCAGTAATAAAGAAGAAACGGAAAAAGCAAAAGAGAGATTTTGCAGTTTAATACCGCCAGGTATAATAGTAATCAAAAAGTCATAAAGAAAACTAGCTAAATCAATTTTTCCAATACAAAATCGTTCGAAATCTCTTAGTTCATAGAATTACTTTGCCAATCAACCAAGCAAATTCGAGAAAACTTGCAAAATTATAAAAAGTACAGACTTTTATAATTACTCGAAAAGGTCTGAAGGATCGACTGGTTGCAATAGGAGTGGGAGGAAACTCGTATCGCTTTGTGTAATTTCTTTCTAGAGTGAAGAGCAAAAAAGATCCTCTCTTACCTCCCCGCGAATTCTTTTCTTCATTACATCGACCTTTTCTTTGCTTTTACTTTTTGTGAAATTTCATTTCGAGTTAAACCATTTCTACTTCTTCTTTTGAAAGTTTGAAATAAGACGGCGACGAGGTTAACATAAGAGGGAAGAGAAAAATTTGTCTTATTCGTTTATTCTTCACGGGTTATTTCATCTCTTTTCTTTTATTAAAGAATGCAATTTTGCCAGAGAAATAAAGAGATAGATTTTCCACGTGGATTTTTAAGTTAAACATTTTTACTCAATGAATATATAATATATGCTCAATATTGTGCTCATTTTTAATTACTTTTTTTTAATAATCAACGCCTTTTCGGAATTTCTAATAGAAAGTGCAGTTTTATTTTACGTATTTTAATAACAGTGTTACGATTGTAAATAATATTAAAAAAAGTGACTTTATTTTTTTGTATCTTCCACCAAAATGACTGTAAATACTAAACTAAAAGAAAAGAAAACAACAACAAACCATTACCAATATTTTAAATAAATTTGTTATATTGAATATACGATTTATTCTCATTTTCTTCCTAAAGCATTATACCAAGTAAAATTTTATATTTTACAAGTTTAGCTACATTATAATCATTTCGAATATATTCACATAATTATCACCGTCGTTCTTCATTACAATTTCTATACTGTATTGTCATTCCCTTATCCCTTATATTAAAATGCATTGCGATTATGATCGAATTGAATGAAGTCGAATTATCGCATTATCGAAATT
>JAWWEP010021868.1:0-16383 GCA_035582995.1 Sycophila quercilanae | reverse complement strand
GAAAGAAACCGATGAGTTCTACATAAAATACGTTTAACTTAAAATACGGAAGTTATCACTTCTGTCGTGGGTCCCATAACCCACACCTTTTTTTTTATCATTTTTCTCCCTTCTCTACACTGATTGTGAGTAAAGTGATGTTCTGTTAATGAGGCGACCTACTTGATCACTTACCGAAAATTCAGATCATTTTTACGAAATATTACAACTTTTTGTTAATGATTAGTATAATGGTATGATATAATTACAACATTTTTAGTATAAATTACTACGAGTTTATATTTGTATTTTATAAAAATTACTACGAGTTTAAAAAATTATCCCTAACGTTTAAGTACTTAACTCTGTTAAAAGAAAAATTGCAACTATTTTTTTTCAATGGCAAGTTTTCTTTAAAATCGAAGTCGATGTTCTTTTTTTGCTATTAAAATTATTGCTTCTTTTATTGGTTATTAGAATGAGATGGGCACAGTGAATTGTGCACTATTGAAATGTATTGTAGAGAGTTAGGATTTTTTAAATTTATGAATACTGAGTTTTATGGATTATACGCATATACGCGGTATTTACTTATTCGATTCTCTGCTATCTTTTCTTTATGATTATAGTACTATATTGAAAAGGTAATAAATTCAGAAGTATCCTATAAAGCCTTTATCAGAGTTAAAGTATATAAGTAATTGCTATATTACGATTTAACTATTTGTATATAAATTATCGTTTCAGCTTCTCTTTTTTACAAATCTTAGTTGAATATGCAATAAAAAATAAACAAATAAAAGCTTTTTTTTCTTTTAATAAGTATAAAATATTAAATAACATAATTCAATAGTAAGGAGGAAGTTATTTTATTTATTCGATATATTCCGCTTACAGGCCAGATTTACGTGAAATTTTTATAAAGTTAGAAACTGCAGTTTGTGTTAAAGCTTGCGCAGCATAGAGTAAATCCATGTTCGCATGAAATGCCCACAAAATTTACCCCTCAGTCGTAATATTTGTACTCAAAGCGTCATTCAAATTTAATTTCTAGTTGTCGAAACTTCACTGGTCTCGCATGAAAGTGAATAATTTTATTTAAATGAATAATTTTGCAACGTTTACCAACCTTAATCGCGATCATAATAAATTTCTGCCAAATTATACGCAGTTTGCCGGGAAATTGAACGGTGTTTAGCAACGACAAATAAACTCGGAATTTCAATAACCATGAGTCTATAAATTACAAATCAAACAGTACCGTAGCACGACCAGCCGCGTAATACCCACACCGACGAAAATCAAAGCAGCTGCCTACCATCAGTTTCCTCGAAAATGCCCTGCGAGCCGTTAATCTTATTAACACCCGACCAGCAATTTTTCCCCCATATACTTTACGCTTCAGAAGTCGCAAGATCGGGGAGGACAAAAGCCCCGGGGGCAAATACAAGATTCATCGATCGTAATTTCCAAGTTGAGCCCGGGTTTTAGTCAACGAATTTACATACTCGGGAATATGCGCGCGCGCTCGCGAGTAGTTTAATTTTAATGGGCCTCGACAGATTTGGCCCGCATCCAAGCCAATCTAAGCGAACATCCCGCGGCGCGAAACCCTGCTCCGGCCGGCTACGATTGGCCTCCCCGTATTTCCCGCAGGCGAAATCAATCACTCGACGAAATTAGAAGTTCCAAATTAGCGGTGGCCCGTGCGAATTTTTTATGTCACCCCGTCGCAGCGACTATTCTAATCCCACCGCGCGCGCCACACATTTCGCGATAAATTAGATGTCGTTTCGTTTCTTTTTAATATATAGACACTGAGGGAGGATTGTCCATTTACATTCGGGCGTCGTAACATCTTTTTTTTTTTGTTTTGTTTGTATAAAAATTGAACGTTTCAGTTGGAAGTGTAAGCATACGCTGTCGGTGATCAAAAGCTACAGGACAATTTGATTAAAGGACCTGCTCGAGAGTGACTCCATCTCGGGAGCTAGGAAAATTTACTCCCGCCCCGGAATAAACGATTCAATTTTTTTTCCGCGTGAAATTCTGGTGACAGGCATTTGGCGTTTTGTCGGGCGAGACTCTCGCTCACTCAGGGGAATGACGGAGGGGGAAAAAATGGGGGAAAATAAATTTGAAATAAATCGTGCTTTAATTCAGCGGTACGTAGCAATCACCGCACTGACGCCCGGCACGTGGAATCGAATTTCTCTCGGGAGCGAGGCGTGCGGCGTGGACTTGATTCGCGCCACCGAAAATAGACTAGGGAATGAATTATTCAGTATTTTGTCGGGAAAAAAAGGAGAGGAAACGCATCGCTTTCCTTTTTTTTCCTCTCTTACATACGAATCGGTGTGAGCGTCGTCCGAAGACAAGCAAACCAATGAGAAGTCCGAGTCCGGTGAACCCCGATTACGTCGGGCGCTTCCCTCGAGGTGACTCGATTCGCAGCTATAGTGCCTACTTATTTCCCAGAAATGACTTAGACATAAGCATCTTTTTCATTAGACTCTATCTAAACGTATACAAGTGAAATAATCCTGAGAGATAAGATTATGAAAAAATAAATTACGCGCAAGACTGAATTCCAATCAGACCCTTGACCTTTTCAGCCATCTTTTTCTTTCTTCTTTTCCTCGGGACAATTCGGACTTTCTATATTTATTGGACTGTCGATGCTGCTTGTTGATCAATTCCTTAAATGGCCAACGTGCACCGAGCTCTTTCCTAATGTCGCTGACCTCGCTCACAGTTTCTTTTTTTCTCGCGTCTTTTGTAGAAGCTTCATTGCCTCGACAATTTTGTTAACGAGAGAAGACGGCGACACCAACGCGTCGCTAAGGTCTTCGCCGTGCTCCGGGAACCAATGCGGTAATCAGTGTGCAGTATACACCCTAACCCGATACGCACCATTAATGGACCGACGTGAAATCCGAGGCTACCGTTTCCCTTTGGAAAAAAAAGTAAATCTAGCACTCCAGCGTTCGCGAGTTTAAATTTAACGCGAATAAATCAGTTTTTACGTGGTTCATTATCTACTGCACCTGCGCTCCGTTCGAGCTGTTCATAATGAAATTCTGGAGATTTCTGATCACACTTTATCTACCAACCTGCTGGAATTACCACAAAACAAAAAATATATTTATATTAATCGAGAATTAATTAAGAAAATTATTTATGTATATAAAGAAAAGTCGATGATACGAGTCTGGATTGGTCTGACTGAAAAAGTTTCTTACGTATTTTTCTTGAATGTCTAGAAAAATACAAAAAAAAATAAAACATTTTAAAATTAAAAAAACTAAAAAGTTCGGAATAATTGCCTTTGTCCAAACTTTTTTTTATACACGGGCTTGCAGACAATCATAAAATGTACACGGAAAAATATAGGTCGTTATAATTGCCCAACTGTTTAAGTAAATTAAGAATTATAAGATGACATTTTATTTAGTACCTTAAAGTTAATTTTAATTTTTAAGCTCCTAATTTTTAAGGTACTAATTAACCAGACAGTACGGTAATCATTACAATCTATATTTCTTACAATCTATATCCCCTGCTAAGGGGAATTACCTTAAAACAAGTTCGAGGTAAAAAAAGTCATTAGCTAATGGTAACGATATGAATGATAATAATTGCCGATGTTGCACTCCGACTCAAATAAATTATGAATAAACTTACGAACTGGCGAGTAAAATGAAATCGCCGTGTTACCTGCTCGAAGAGCCGGAAGAAAGCCTCGAGGCACGCACTCCTACCGACTCGAAATGTAAATCCGACTAATTTACATCAAAATGGCGAGCGATAGCCGAGCGAAGCGCGCACCCAGGTGATGCGAACTTTTTTTCGCATTACACTTGATTCGTTTGCCTTATGAATTGAGCACAAAAGAGGATCCGCTCGAGAATGGCGAGTGATTTATTCCTCGTTGAAAGGCATTGTTTTCTGTTTTGTTTACGAGTTTCGATAGTTTACGAGAATTCGCAGAGTAGCTTATCTTTTTCCGATCTACAGCTGATTCTCCAGCCGCGAGCAACGATAAGCTTGCCTTTGGTCGAGTAGTTCAAATCGACGTGCAGTCAGACGTTCCGCAAACGAAAGGAATAAGGAATTTATCCGCTATATGCAAATTTTTCTTACTTATCACGATTGAACTTATTTGACGGGACTATTTTTAGTTCACGTCGTCTTGAGATGTTGATTTTCTAGTCAGGTAGTGAGTTTCATTGTGAGCCTCGAAATAATACAGTATTTCACTGGCATCCCAATTTTAAGACTTAATATAATATAACTTGATTTGTCTTATATTCGCTCGTAGATATTCTACCCCGAACGCATTTCCTTAAACCCGCACACATAAGTGACTTGAGTGGCTAAACTTTAACCCAATTTAGCCTGGCATCCGTGTCTATAACGTCATCATCGTCCCGCGCAGCTAATTATATCTCCTGCAAACGATCATTTGGAATCTTAACTACATCCCAGTTCTAATAATGCGCTTAATTTGCATTAACTGCATAGCCTCGCACCTACATTAAATATACATTCAAAAAGATGGTGTAAATTTAATTAAAATTTTCTTTAATTCTCATTATAAAACTATTTAGTTGATTTAATTAAAAATTTAGTTTAATCAACCAAAGTTTTATAGTTAATTTAATTAAACAATGAACTCAATTGTTTAACTAAAAATTTAATTTATTCCACTAAATTTTACATAAAATCAACAAAATAATATTATATCCTTTTACTGGAGTATTCAACAATATTTTTTTTTCATTGTAATAACTTAAATAAATAAAACTTATAAATTACATTCTCTCACTTTTATAATGAATTTCGTTCGACAAAACAAGCGCATCCCTCTCCCGCGCGAAATTAATTCGCCAGTAATTTCCCCGGCGAAATTTAAATTAGTATTTCATGAATAAACCGCTCTTTTGGAAAGAAAAAAAAGCAATCACGTGCACACCACGCAAATAGTATAAATCGCAATAAACAGCATATACGAATCCAGCGTGTTACCAAAATTAAAGCCCAAAGCACACCAGGCTATTGCTTAATTCAAGCGCCCCGGTTACAGCGGCGCGTCGCTTGAGACGATACAGCCCAAGCTCCTGGCGCCTTTCCAACTGGAGCTTTTTCGGCGGACGCGTGCACGCACGCGCGTCCTCCCTCTTCCGGAGGCGCGCCCCGGTGAATCGAAAGCGAAACCGAAAGTTCGAAAGGAGGCCAACAGCCACTCGGGGATGAGCCTCGCGAAAATATCGTGCGGGGGTGCGGAGAAAAAAAATGAAAAGGGGAGAGGGGAAGGAGTTCGCGCGCGCACACCGCGACCTGGGGAAAGTTGGCGTGCGCCTGACTCTCGAAAGTCTCCGACCGAAATTTCAAGTGCCCGCGGGGGCCTCGAGCGTGTTTGCGCGCGCCTCGGACCAAGTCGGCTGAATTTCTAATTAGAGCGATTGCTCGAGCTTTTTCTCACCCTGACTCCGTTAACTTGATGGGGGTCGAAAATCGTGAATTATACTTGCTTTTTTGCCTTATCATCAGTCGGGTGTTTATAGCGACATTAATTGCATTGAAATTATTGCATGATATGCGTACATACACCGTGTTTGAATTTAGTTATCGCGCCGTATATTTATAATGCGCAATTAAAGCACGCAAGCTCGGCGCATTAATACGTAAGCGAAAATTGCGTTCTCGCCGAGGAATTTCGGTGTTAAAATGATAATGCAGAGGAGCTACCGAAACGAAGCCCCAGGGCACGTTTTTGGCAGAACTGCCGCTCTATTTGCGAGGCCCAAAATGCCACAACGATACATTAATATTAAAATCGATCGCGCTAAAAGCGAGTGTTATTTTTGTTCACGGAGAACACAAGCTAGCACCGTCGCGGATAAATAACTCCATTTAAATTCTGAAAACCTTCGGACAGTGACCAAAAAGAATTTAATTTCGTAGGATAAAAAAAGGAGAGAAAAGAAAACAGAAGTCACGCCGTCACCATATATTATCGATATTTCTATTGCGCGGGGCCAATGCATAATACTGTGTAGCTCTCGGTGTAGCTGCGCCTCGAACGGAAAAGAAGCGAGCGATGGAATGACGTCGTGCAAGGGGGAGAGGGGTTGTGGAGGACGCGCGCTGGATTTCACCGACAACCGATAATGAGCTCTTCGCTTTTGATTACTGATACGGCTGTGCTTCTTTTCCTTCGATGATGGGAAATTTATGAATTGAACTTATTCACGAGATTCTAAGTGGCAATGTGCGTCATTCCGACGAGATATTTTTGATAAGAATAGTTATTTTTGATACTAGTGCATTTTGAGTGATTTTTGGACTTGGGCATGTGTTTACGAGTCCAGAAATCACTTATGACACGAGAATCAAACAAAATTTTATAATACGAGGGCGGAAAACGCCGTTTTATCGTAAGTAGGCGTTTTACGCACTAGTGCAATTATACGATAGTTTCATGTCTCCTTGTGAATTTTTATTTCATTAGTTTATTTTTCTTCTTATTATTATTATTACTATTTTATTCAACGAATTAAAATAATCGTTAAAATAAAAATTTAAAAGAAGGAATCCTTAATGAATTTCAAATCCTTAGTAAGACTAAGAATGCTACACTATAAAAGGTCTATTATGTTATTTAAGAGTAGGCGAAAGATTTTTACGAACCAGGCGAGACTTTCTTACGACCAAGTTTTTTAAACGATTTCCTATAATGCCTTCGAAATTGAAAAAGGCATATCTGAAATTTGCTGAACTTGGACTTCATAATAAAGGCCCAACTGCGCTTTCAGTATTATATAAGGTCGACGAAGTTAAGTGCGTTCCAGATCGTTTTAACTTTTTCAATTATACCCACAGCATGGACGAAAAGAGAAATTAATGCGTCGTCATTAACTCTGATAAACTCTGATAAACTCTGATAAACCGTACAATAACCATACACATTTTTACGCAGCCCGATAAATTTCCATAAAGCCCAAGCTGTCACTCATCGGACGGCGGCAGAGAAGAGGGGTCGCCAAAGTAAGATACTGTACGGGAAATTGCAGTGGCGACCCCTCGTAAAGATAATCCGGCGTGTGTGGGTCCGTCGCATGCGCTCCTTTAAGACAGAATTAATTGCGCGCGAGCTCGTAAAGGCGCGGAGCGCTTTTCAATCGTTAAATCTTTTATTCCCCTGGAAAGAAGGCTACATGACGCGCCTGGAATTATTTTAGCCGAGGATAGGAGGATAACCACCCTCCGGATTATCGTGCTTGATGGATACGTCGCGAAGTTGTTACGCTGCCCGCTTTTATGGGACTCGCTCGTCCCGGAGTTCCTGCTGTAACTGCCGTGTTAACGAAGCAAAGTTTTTCCCGCGGCGATAGGGGAAAAAGTAGCTGTGATGAGGTACAGCGCCGAAATGCTGCGGTACTTTGTAACAATGGAGTTGAAAGTTAATTTGTTACTGAGTGTTAAAAAAAAAGATGCGAGGGAGAAAAATGCTTTAGCAAAAGTTACCATGCTTTCTATTAGTTAGGAGCCGGCAGAATATAGAGTGCAAAAGTGTGGTCTAACTATGAAGTACATTATTAATAGATTTATCGAAAAAATTATTTTTTTATAGACTAGTCTGTCTTCCTACATTATTACTACCAGAAAAATATATTTTTTCGAAGTATTTTTCGTTTTTTATGTTTTTTTTTTTCATTTATTTAAATAATACGCACATACAACCATAATAATAAAGTTACAATGTCGCCTCGTGAAGTTGAATCGTCCAACCGAAGAAAATAAACTTAGACATTATCTCGGCACTACGCGAATTATCAGCGGTAAAGCAGCTCGTTTCTCAGACGGCGACAAAAAGTTCATTCCATAAATGGGTCATTTAGGCGGGTGCAGTGTAAGAAATACCGTCACCAGTTAAAATTTAAAGCCGCATAATATTCCGGCCCGGAGGTTAACTGACATCGAGTAAAAGCCTCTGAATAATTGGAAAGCAGAGGCGCGCCGGTCGAACGCGGAAAAACATCGCGAGGGACGCGAACAAAGAGTCTTGCGCCGCTGCTGTTACATCGCGACGTGGAAAAGAGGCAGTGGTGGACTAAAAAAAATGGGAGAGAGCAGGGAGAAGGAGGGCGGAGGAGAAAGGGAGAGCGAGTGCCGGCAGAAAACTGCGACGAATCGTCGGGCAGTGCGGTCGAAAAGTAGAGTGGAAAAAGTGAAAAAGCCCGGCTACGGTCAGACGAATATTTAGCTCCGTCGGCGGAAAGGCTACGTCGAGCGCGAAACTTCGGCTTTTTTCGCTCTCTCGCCCGCGCGAGAGCCTCGTGCCCGGATATGGATTATTCCGCGTCCGCCAGTGTTTCCTATTCCAATGGCGCACGTTCTTTCGCGCTGTTAATCCGACCCGCCGCACGGATCACTTTTTCAACCGATTTAACATAATTACGTCGATTGTTTCTAATCTACCTTTAAGCCTTGAATATGTATTATTAAAAAAATATGTTGCTTTAAAATTTTATTAAATATGTATAAAATGAAGATATTTTTTTGAGCCACCGTATAAAACGCAGGGATTATCCTGTACCCCCGTTTCTCGTGAAATCTACCGCGAGCAGTACTAAGGGTGTAATGCAATTTTTAAGTTTGCTATGCAACTCGAGCGCCCGCGTCTAAGAAAGTCGTCACAACAACGGGTATAAAAACGGCGCATATTTCCATTTTCGAGTGTCATTCCAACTTGTTGACAAGCACCACACACCTCGCAGGCATTTTATTCTTCCGCCTCGTGTCTGCCGCCCCCGTCCCTGAATCAATACGGTAAAAAATTCAAGGAACGTGAAAATGTAACGAGCCTTCGGCAAAGGCTACGATAAACCGCGCGCGCGTCCTCCGCCATCGAGGAAAAACATCGCAGCGAGGCGCGCTTCTTTCCCCTGCCAGAGAGTAGATAAAAAAAAATCCGAAAAGCAGGGGGTGGGGGTGGATGCGTGGGGGAGGCGGTCGAGGGGGCGATCCCCGAAGCATCGAAGCGCCCGCGGGCTGCAGCGCCGAGGGGGTGACTGCGGGGGTGGCCGCCGTAGTTGGATTCTATTTATAGAACTGAGAGCGCTATATATAGCGCCGACGCGGGCTATGCATAGCTCCGGTTTTCCACCTCCCGACGGCGGCGGTGGCCGCGCGGGTGGGGAGGACGACTGCGCGCGAGTTCAATGAAACCAGGCCAGAGCCGCCGCACCGCCGCCGCATATACGCGTGACGTAGGAGCGTGGCCACCCTCGCTGCACCCTCCCTCTGCCGCTACCTCTTCCTTCCCCTTCCGCTAGCTGTCCTCCGTTTCCAGATTTCACTGGGTGTTTCGATTTTTTTTCTTTTTTTTTACCTCGAGCGAGGAAGGAAGGGATTAGGTCCGAGGGCATTTATTTTGTAGGCTCCTCGGAGCTTTCGCGCGGGTTGCATTCTTCACTTTTCTCTCTGTGCTCATCGAGGATTCTTTTCTTTTTTTTTTCTCGAAAGTTTTCTTCGATTCATGAGAGCCAAAAATGGTTGCTTCTCTTTTATTAATTATGCAGAAGAGTGTTTTAATATTCTCGAAATTTTATTTCTGTACTTTTCTTATGAGAAGCTAAATTTTTCTTTTGCAAGAAGCAAAATTATTAATAAAAAATCTTTACGCTTTTTACGATGCATATCAAAAATGAGAAAAATATCTTCGTTTAATAGAGCAAATACTTTTTTATCTCGAAATAAAATTATAAAATGTTCTATAAAATTTTGTTATCGTTATTTTTTAAAATTAGTTATAAAACTTACTGTATACCAGGCTACTGTAAATTCTTCAAGATACCCCAAAAATCCCAACAAAGCCGCAGAAAAAAGAACTCGCAATAACAACAGTCTCTATGAGAACAGCAGCCACTGACGACACGAAGAAGATTGTGAAATTCATGAGGCGGCCCACGAGAAGAGGCCTGCTAGCACTTCAGTTGTCGTTCCAGCCAGACGCCCGGGTGTCCCACTCATCTCCGGGTTTGTCTTCCTTTGTTTCTCGCCTTTTTTTTAAACGAAGCCAAAGCTAATTAAGGAAGCGCCGCTCTCCGTATAAGTAACTTGGGACCTTTGAACCTCACGGATCCGACTGTTTGTTTGTTTGCCCGGCTCCTCTTGTTTTTGCTTTCATCCTTTCCGGCGGGCCTCCTTGCTTTTTTTCAGTCCCAAGGATTACGCGCTGATACTTTAATTGAGTAGTCTCGCTATCGGTTCCGCCGGCGCGTTGCTTCTTCGCGCTTTTGATTCCAATCCAATCTGATTAAAAGCGAAGATCGGACGATCCTTTTTCTTCTTCATCCGTCGACGAAGTTTCCCCGACGAATCATAATACCGATTATTCGATTCTTATTTAATTTAACGAGGCGAGAAAGGCGAAATTTAAGATTGGATTTCAACGAGAAAAATCGCATTTACTACGGTAATAGCTGCAAATTATCGCGCTTCAAATTTTCAGCGAACAGTACTCGAACAAAGTGAGCCGACTGTTCTTGGCAATTGAATTTCATCGTGCGTTAATTCAATGCGAATTCAAATTCTAAACAACGAAGCTTCGCGTTTGAATAATTCATTCGTGAATTTCGGCATCCTAACTCGTTTGCCAATCGCAGTAAAAAAAAAAAGAAACATTTAATCAGCAATACGCAAGTTTTCCAAAAACTTTTTACCACTCCATTGCTTTCATGAAGCAATTATTCTTCTTTCTGCTTCATAAACACGAGTGATGGGGTAGTAATATTTTTTTTTTTTTTAACTAGCTGGATGATCGAACGATCGTAAAGTGAATTTATATGCTCTCGAAACGACGAGTAACAGTTTACTTCCTTCGCATCCGCCGTTCCGGCTTTATTTCGATTCGATATACTCCCATCCGAAGCGAGACATTCATCGGGCTGATGGGGGAAAAAAAGCACGCGACGTCTCTTTAACGTTCGGCTGTTATTACGGTCAAGTACTTTTAATTACAGGAAAGGCAAGTAATATTTCTCCTCTCGGGCAGAATCTCCAGCTCGTTTAACTCGGCGAGATACTAATGAAAACTTGGCCGTGCCGCGGCAATTACAAAGAGATCCACCCTCCTTTGTATACACTGTTTCCCAGTCGCGCGGCGAACTTTGGAATAAAAAAAGGAGATAAAGAGAGTCTACGGGTAAGGGGAGAGTAGAAAACTAAAAATCTTAAAGAAACTCGTCGCGGCGAGCCGTTTAAAAATTTCCCCACGCGAACTTCTTGAAATTATAAGTTTCCAGCGGAAGGACGGCTCCGATGCATACCCGAGTGCCGATGCGCCTCGTATAAATTAAAAAAGCGCGCCTTAACGAGCGACCCGCGTCCTTTCGTTAAGGAAATCCGTCGCGGGTAAACTTCGTTAGCCTCGTCGGCGAGGTGAGGAGGGGGAAGGCCGAGTGTGGGAGGAGGCGCGGAAAAATCGAATAATCCGACTAATCCTTCTTGAAGTTGTTGCGAACTAAGCGCTCGAAGGAGACATGGCTTTTTGTAGCACGTATATATGAATCTGTCGTTGGCGGATTTGTGGGGAATTAGTATAAGGGACTATATCGAGTTATACACTTAATATTTTCCTTGATTACTTTTTTTTTCGAGGAGGAAAAGGAAAACTTAATTATCTCTCCTCTTGCAGAGGATTTGCCGCATTCCGTTTTTTGTTCTTTCGCGTCAACGATGTAATAAATTTTTACGTCGACCTTTCAAAGACTCCAGATATTCGTTTATTACAGAAAAATATAATTACTAATCAACGCCGGCAAAAGTGTAATTACCCTTCAAAAGCTTCGAATCCTTCAAATTTAATTGATAGAGTAAATAAGCGGCGAAATAATAGAAAATTCATCGAGCGTGTAAAAAGCTCGATATTTTCATTACATTGTGAGCTCGCAGTCACACCGCGTTAATTACAGCGCGGCCCACAAACCTCAAAACAGTCCCGGAGTCGAAGCACCGGAAATCGCTTTAAGCGCGCGCACAAAAGCGGTTGCGGTGTGCGAATATCTCGCCGAAAAAAAAGCTGGCAATAGAGCCGAAGGGACGAGAACGGGAGACGGTGGGAAGGCAGGCGCGCGTGCGCGGACGACCGCTTCCGGGCAGGCGGTGTCAATTTCCGGGACATTTCCCTTGCGTGAGGGACCACGCGCGGCGGCGTATGTAGGCCGTACACCGGGCGGCCAATCGAATTTGCGTCGGTCGCGCGCACGGAATCCGACGTCCGCGCGACGTAATCGGCCCTCGCTAGCCCGTAATTAGCGTTGACGTTAAGGCCGTTAGCCGGATGCGCATGATCGGCCGCGCGCGCGTCTCCGTCTTCCGCGCTGGTCTCCGACGTCGGGATGGGCAGCGCGGAATTTGCCCGTCCGCTCGACTGCCTATAGTGTGCCGCGCTTACATGTCACTTGGGAATGGACAGTTTATGAAATGTATTAATTAAAAATGCTTACAAATAGTTCATGATTTTCTAAAAAATATTATATAGTAGAGTTCTAACTAACTGACGCTTCGACCGAGAAAATTTGTAATAAAAATAAAATATATTAGTGGTTTATTATTAATTATAAACGGAGAAAAATTCTCTACTAAAATTACAATACTGACATTAGAAAAATTACATAATATTTTGCTGTAGAATTTACAAGAGCATTATAGCAAAATTTCTTAGGCTTATATAGTAAATTTTGAAAGAAATTTTTCCAATAATGTCAGTCCGTGAGGATATTAAATAACTGACTATTCAACTTTTTAGTAAATCTAGAAATATTCTAGTTAAAGTGCTGTATTATCTGGGAAAATGGTTACAGCCTGACATTCTGACAAAAATAACCATATTTTTTTTAAATCAAACAGTTTGTAAATTTTCATAAAAATATACATGAAGTAAATTTTACTATAAAGTTTAATAATTTTGACTAGAACATCTCTCGCAGGATATACGCGAAAAATGTGTAACATTTATAAAATAAATAATGAATTATGAATAAAAAATAAGGTTTAGGAAAGGCTCTCCACATCATCGTACAAACAAAAAAATAGGAGAAAATAAATGGAAAGACACAGAAAGGAGTTAAGCAACCTTAAAGGAAAAGCTGAACGAAAGTTGTTTTTTCAACGAAATCTTAAGCACAGGACAATATGCCAAGTAAACTATTCAGCTTAATTAAATGCTTGCTTTTGACTGTTCGGCCGGTGCAGCTTTTTCCCTTGTACGAGGGAACCCCTGCGGCGCAAAATGTGGTTAGCGTGGCCTGGGCAAACTCAGGGAGTAGGGAAGAGATGCCGGTAAGAATGCAGAATAATACTTAGGACTGTTACTAGGAGAATAAATAAATAAGACCGCCAAAGTACCGTAATTCCCTTCTAAACTGTAAATAGGTGCAAACATCTTATACACACGAGATAAAGAATCCTATCCGCAATCCTATAATAAGAAATAAAGATAAACAGCTTACTCAAGATTCATTTGCAAGTACAAGTAAGTGTCCGGGGCGGAATCAAACGGCAGTATGAACGGGGGGCTTCTCTCGCTGCAGTCGAAGTAGAGCAAACATTAGGTTGACATCCTTTGCGGTGAAATCGAGCCGGCGGGGCGAGGTCCCGCAAAGTACGCTATGCATCCGCTAAATATTCGAATGTGACTGCACCAGAACCCTAATCTGCCAGTGAACTCCATCACCCTCGAAGCGGGCGGAATCCCGTTACGCAGCGGGTTGCGCGTGCACATGTCCGCGCGTGACTTTTCGCCGGCACTCCATTTCCACGCCGCTGCGCCAGTGTAATGCGGCCCTTTGAACGCCGCCCGTCCGCACTGAAAGGCATCGATTTTCTCCCTTCCCGCTGCACGCGCGTCTGCGATCCCATACGTACAGCCGCTTCATTAGCCACTATATTTGATATTCTCAGACGGTAATTCGATCCGCGCTTACAAAAGTAATCGCGTCGGCCACTTTTGTACATCCGACTGTTCGCTTTTCGCCCGGAGTGATACGCTACTGTCTCCGACGTTGTTGAGCTGCCGCTGCTCAATTAAAATTTAAATTAGCCATTTACTTTGGAAGCGCCTCGAGTTACTCTCTCGCTCCCTTTTTTTTATTTATTACTCGGGAAACAGCGAGTTCTGTGTACAACGCATTATCGATGAGAAATAACGAATAAAAAAAAGAAAGAAACTGAGATAAATCGACTAATTAATTCCTTTCGAGCGGGCTCATTAAGACTTGTAACACGATACTCGAGCGTAAAAAGAAACAATTATCCGGGGGTGATCAAGGGCGCAAAAAGAGCGGAGGAGTCGCCCTGATAAAACGCGCACGCGAGGAAAAACGAACGCGGCGGGTAGGGGCTGCTTTTACAATCCGCGTAAAACGAGTCGGCACTTTAACTGCCGCGTCGAGGGAAAAAAGGGCGGGCGCGATGAAGGGGCGGAATTTAATATCGTCTTCCTGGCCACCGCGGGGAACTGACTCGTTAGCGCGAATCGCCGCCGTTTCCACGACTGCCACCGCTGTTTAGGCAGAAAACTGTCCCGTTTTTCTCTCTCATCAGGTATATATACTGATTATTACGCCGTGAAACTACTCGCGAAGCTGCACCCGACCCGCAGCTTCTTCAATGCCACGGATAGGCCTTTTTAAAGAATTTTTAATATAAATAAGAGATTTCATTCGCAGAACCGGTGAATATAGGCTACGGGTAATTAAGAGGGACGCGATAAATCTGCTTCATTTATCAACTGCTTTTTACTTCGCGGCCTTTATAAATAAAAATATGCGAGGGAGTATTTAAAGTGAGGTGTACATACTTTTTTATCTCGTCCTCCGCTATAAAACTTGCGCTTTACTGCGCGCCTCGAGCTTTTATTTGCCGCGCGCGCACCGGTGACATCGAACCGGTGCAACAAAGTGCCCGGGAATTCCGATAAGATTAATCCGATAATCCGGAAAAACATCGATACAAAAAAAAGGGAGACAGCCTCGACCTCGGGATTCAATGTCTCAATCTGCGATTTAATCCCCGCCGTTTCCTATTTACCCCCGCACGCGAGCCGCGCGACGACAACTCAGTAGTCGCGAGCACGCAACGTCACGCTAATTCACTTCAGCCACTTGTTCGCGCGATCTGGCGCCGTATAATTGCTCCGTAAATTCGCGCGGCAGATTAAATTGGCGCGTGTCTGCCGCGCGCGAATCGAGAAATTAACCGGCACCGCTTGCCTCGCAACGGCCAATTTTGCGTGTCCTTAAAATTTATTATCGGCTTTTCGATTGTATGTACCTATACTTTTCTTTCTGCGCGACTTATTTCCGTGTATATGTATATATGTAAGCAGCGTCGGCGATTTCTCTGCTGCGATCGGAAATTTTTCCGTCGGTCGCGGCGGCGTTATCTTCGCGCGGAAGCGGGAGAGCTGTCGATGACGCTGTCATAAATATACTTTCGCTGAGAAATTAAAAAGAAAAATCGCGTTGTAAAATTTTTGGGTTAATCGGGTTTTAGGCACGCTGCCAAAACTGCTACAAACGTCGCCACTGCCGAACTCATTTTATAAGCTGCCCCCCCCCCCCTCCCTCCCTCCATATATTTCGCGAGAAAAAGTTTTAAGCCAATTTTTTTTGCCTTATGAATAGTGTATTGAGAGCCCTGGGAAAAAATTAATAAGTGGCGTGGTATTAAATAATCTCGGAGCCCCTCACGCTCTCCAGCTGCAGTAGACTATACATCACCTTCGAAAATTACGTTTAATTAAAAAAATCCTATTATCGAAAGAGAAACAAAAAAAGAGCGGATATAACGTGAAAAAGTACACCCCCCGCAATTACGAGACCACCGTGAAACAAAAAAAAGGGGGAGGGGGAATGAAAAATAAAAAACGTGTCGTTAAGATGATTAGTTGAAGGGAGCGGGCCCGAACTTTCTCGACCCTTTCTAATCGCATTCAAAATTTGTTTGCAAAGTTTTAGCAGGATTTGCGCTGGTTAGCTGCATGCGTAATTTCATTTTGTATAGCCGTTTAATTGCGTAAGGGGACTTTGTCGCAACTTTCGATAACCCTGCAGACGATGTAAGGTCAGACTTAGTTTAAAATCTTTTCTAACTTTAAACTTATTCTACTTTTAAATTAATTGTCGTGCATTTTAAATTGCACTATTTCAGTATATCATTTTTTTCTTTTCTTTCACAGGTAACTACCTAAGCTAAGTTATTAAGTTATCTAATCATCGATATTACGTAAGTTAAATATATTAAGTAATAAATAAATATATATATATATATACACACACACACACACACACACACACACACACACACACACACACACACACACACACACACACA
>JAWWEP010021857.1:0-10851 GCA_035582995.1 Sycophila quercilanae | reverse complement strand
TGTAAGTAAGCAAAATTTACAACAATCACAGACTGCGAAAAGGGAAATATTTATACTTACTATAATTCGTTTTACACAAAATAGAAAACCTTTTATTTATTATGCAAAAGGAAAAATTTTATTAACTTTGTAAACATTTCAAGTAGAGTAGCAAAATTTATGAATGAGAATTTTTATACCAATTAAGTTTTGTAAAAACTAAAAATAATGATAATTTTTACCAATTTTTAAATTTTACCCACATCCGTTTCTCGGCGTGTCTATACAACTGCTTCGAAATGACGAAATACTTCGTTAAAATGCTCCACTGACCTACAAAAAAATTTGCGCTCCCGGAACAAAAAAAAAAGCTCTCATCATTTCCAATCGTAAAACATTCAAAATTACTCGACTGTGCACCTAATAAAAGCAGTTCATAATCCTTTTTCATGCCGCTGCAGAACCGAATGCCGGTCCTCGCATTGATACGTTATACACTTTAAAAAGCAATAACTATCGCGAAAAGATTAATCGTCCCTTGGGCTCCAACGATTCCTTTCATTTCTCTCCGCTCGACTATCGCGTTCTCGGCGAATGGAGCGCGCGAAATTCCGCAGGCGCATTAATCCGCGCGAAAAAAACAATCCACACGGAATTCCGCACCCCTCGGTCCCCAACCACCCCACCTCAAAAAAAAAAGAAAAAAAAATGAGAATGAAGCGAAGAGAAGCGGGAAGAGAAGTAGAGCCTCCGAGCCTCCGACACATTTTGCGTGCGTGGGTGGCTTCGCGTATCACTCCCCACGAGGCCCACGATAGACACATATATATTCAAGAGAAAAGGATTTTCGCGCGATGGTGGAGAGGAGGTGGAGGCAGGTTCGAAATCCAGGTCTAAGGAGTCGGGGGAGAGAGACGAGATAGTGAGGGTCGCTGCGTCGGCGGAAAAGCGCCTCCGCCCTCGTACGCGGCGTATCTCTCACCTTCGTCCTCGCGACCCGGTGATAAAGATAACAGCGCTACCCGACATCCGTTACGGCTTTTTCGGCTAGCTCGTTATCGAGGAGCTAACCCCCTCCCCCTCTACTCCCCTTACCCTCTACCCGTCCCCTACTCAACCCCCCGCGGAGGTCTATCCATTTTCCTGGGCCCACGTAAGTAACGGGCTTGGCCGAGGATATGTAGGTAGCGGCGCAAAAGGTGAGCGCGTGCAACGGTAAGCTAAACGTCCCGATTTGCACTTCGTTTGCGACGGGGGGCTATAGTCTTGCGTTCCGAGGATTACTTATCGCGGTTGCACCGATGGGTTAAAGGATATTTATGACTCGTTAGGGTATATAGGCTAATGCGACTGGGGTGTAAAAAGCAACTGTATATTTATTTATATCGACGCGTGTCTCTTTATTTTTTGCTTTCGGGGAAAGGAGCGTAAGAAAATGGATGCACACTCGGCTGGAATAGTTGCTCTAGAAAAATTTAAATCGCCTTTCTAAAAATTCGACTTCACTTAAGATTTTAAATTTTGTACTTGAGATGTGAAAATTTTAGGAGTCTTGGTTGTAACTCACGCGGTGTCAGTTTCATAGATCCCGAAAAAGTATAGTAAAATAGCTTCTTGAGGTAAATTACTTAGTATACGAGCAGAAAAATCAATATTTTTAGGCCTAATTGGTTTCCTTATAAGAATGGTATTTATATAATAAAATTTTATGGATATATTTTAGTAATTTAAATATCTATTTAAGTGTAGGCGCTGAGAGGTACAAAAGAGTTGACCTTTAGCAAAATTTTATAAAGAATTATTAAAAAAAAAAAAAAATTATTTCTACATTTTTTTGTCTATATCATTTATTACTGTGTAGTACAGTAAAACACACACGTATATAGGTATCACAATAAAATCTATTCTACGCTATTCTATTCCAACACCTCATTTGCCATAAAAAGTTCAAATTGCACCGAAGAACACTATAATAAAAATCCACCAACAAATAGTAAAAAAAAAGGCAAATAAGTACGAATCGCGACACGCTCCGCCTGCAGGGGAAATGGCACCCTCTTAGTATCACTCTCGCACTCACCCGCTCGTGCATCGTCTTTTTATCACCATCTGGTGCGGCAGTCATTCAGAAACGCATTACTTCCTTCGTCCCGTCGTTCTTCCTCGCGTTTTTCAACCCCCTCACCCCAACCCCACCCCCAACAGTAATTAAATTTCGCGCGGTTGATGGCCCCCATAAAATCGGACGACTTCCTCCCCGTCGGTTGACGCGAAGTCGAGCCTCGGCAATTAAGTTCGTCCGGCAAGTTTCCCGCTGAAACGCGAAACTTCGCCATCGGCAAGGTGCCAGCGGGTCCGACGTCACCTGCCGGGCGAATGAGCGAATGAAAGTGTGCGCCGCTCATTAGGCGCTGCAATTTGCCCGCGAACTCGATACCCCGCGCGGAGGTTGGGGGGGTGAAAAGGTGAACGGTTCTTTCGGCTGCGCGATCGGGTAGAGCCGAAACTTCGGCTGCTTTGTAATTACGCGGAGCCGGAGGAGGGATGGACGCGATAAAATCCTATTACAGGCTCGAATTTCGCGGCCTTTCAATTCGAAGAGTAGGCAACGAGTCCGCGGCTCCGGCAGCCTCTTCTTTCTACCAAAAGATCAATTGCCAGGAGCCGCGGCGGCGGCTGCGATACGTCCGCGATGCAAATTTCGGCCACGAGTGGATGAGGCGGGTATTATACCGGCACTGAAACGATTGTCGTCTCGTTACCTCGGCTTTGCCGATCCGACGGCGGCAAAATCTCCATAAAGTTTCCGCTAATGGATCGCGCAATTATTTCCTCCTAAATGGTCCTCTTTTCTCTCGAACCGTCTCGTTTCTGTTCGTTATACTTGTATTTTTTTCTTTTTTTTTAAAAGGGGTACGTAGACACTTGCTTTGGATTTTAAACATTTCAATTAGCGGGACTCGCGGGTGCGGCGCGCTTTTTGAACATTCAAATTTGTGAGATTAATTGCCGAGGATAAACAAATGTTTTAATATTCATATTATTTTCCCACTGGAATAATCGGCGCACCTGTTCTCTATTGCAAACAAATATTTAATATTCATTAAATTCTCTTACGAAAATAAACAAAAACCAGCCTTGTCTTCTCCTCACTTTTTCAGAGGAATTATAAACGTTTCTTTTTATCCCAATTATTTACTGTTCTCCGCTCAAACAAACAGCATAAATATTCCCGACGAGAGCCCGCTGTATTATTTTTTCGTGTTCGTTTATTTATTTGTTATTATTATTTTTTCATCTCTTCATTTTTTAACGCGAGAATTCTTGCGAAATTTCCATGGAATCGTGGTGAATAAAAGGGTGAAAGATAACAAATCAAAAACAATTATTAGTGTGACTCATCCAGTGCTTTGAAAAAAATTTTAGGAGAATTTTTACTATTTTTTATAACACCGAAAGGATATATCTTTAAAAAAAGTAAAATTTGTTAAACATGATTAAATTATTAGAAATATCACGTGTACGTATTATTTTTAATTTTCCAAACAAATAATTGCACAAATTTTTTTAGTTTCTATTACAATTGTAATTTTTTTTTTCATTTTGGTTAATTTTGGCTTTTATTTATTATAAATTTTATTTTTAAATACTATTTAAAAATTTAGGAACTTATAACTGATTTCCTGGCCGTTTGAAAGTGTAGAATTACAAAATCTGTATTTATGACAAAATTAGTGATATGAAAGACTTTCTCAGCGTGTATTAAGTGCGCGCAAGAAAATCGGTATCGTATATACGAAAAGAAAAAGAAAAAAGAAAATCCCTCGCGTATAATTTTCATCGCTGCGTCGAGGCTCGTCCTTTTTATCGCCGCTATCCTGATTATACCGGGCTCTCGGATCCTTCCTGCTCCTCATCTCCGCGTCCTCAATCAGCGAGCTTCTTTCGCGTCCTCAAAGAATCTTGAACAAACGATCGCCCCCCTCCATTCCCTTTCGTCCCTTTCGCCCATGAAACAGCAGACCGAGCGATCTCCGCTCCGCAATTACAATTAGGATAAATACCCACAAACGCCGATCGTAGCCCGTCGCCCATCCGCTTGCCTCCCGCTCCCGACCCTTTCATTTGCCTCTTTCGTCGTCGTGGAGCCTTATCGAGCTTCCGACGAGGCGCAATTTTTCCGCGCGGCGTTCGGATTCCCGCGGCCGACAGGCAGGCAACGGCTTCCCTTTCATTTTCGGCCTCCCTTTTATTTTCAGCCGCGACACAACGAAGCGCCGGCGCGCAGATTAAAAAGAAGCGACTCGACGATAATGAACAGTGATTGTAGCGCCGGGGGGACCCCCCCCCCCCTCCCTCCCCCGCAACTCTATGCGCCCGGCTGAACTATACGCTGTTATCTCGATCTTCTCTCGAGAGATGCCTTATAATCCCTCTCGACTTAACGACCGTGGGATTTTGCGCGACCGGGGATCGCGGAAATATTTTTCAACCCGTGAAAAATGAACGTCGACAGTGTTCCTCGCGACGAATCGATGGTACTCGCTGGGCGCGCGGAGATGTAACCTACTTCCGTGATTTACTCGCGCCTTGTCTGCGTAGTGCAGGAGGAAACGCGTTTTCCGCGGAAAAAGGGGTTTATTTGTTCGTTAGCTCGATAATAAATTGGAGACGTTCTTCTTGTTGCTCGGTCGTTGCGCTGTGTGATTTAATTATTTTTTAGAATTAAGTGTCGATCTTTTTGTACTTGTATTCTTTTCATATTAGATTTAATTTGAAAGAGTTGAGTCTCTTATATATGAATGAGATTTACTGTGTGCTTTTATATAGAATTGTTTAAATTAAGTATTCATAATTTGTTTGTAATATTCGATAGATTTGCCCTTTTTAGTCATATTATATACATGTGTGGAGCTGGTTGTGAAGGAGTTGCTTTTTAATTAGTTGAACATATTGCCGCATTTGGTTGTAAAATAAAATAAATTGTCAAAATCGTTTTTCATTTTTCTTTCGTCTATAAATTCTTTACTTAATTTGATTGGTGAAATTAAGTTTTCCGTTGGATGTTTTAAAAAAAAACTGGAGAAAACTATAATTATACAATTAATCGGATGCAAATAAATATACAATAAAATTAGCGCTGATTGAATAAGTGAGAATTATAAAAAGAAGATACAGAGTTAGATAAACATTTCTAATGATCTTTTAGATTAATTTTTCATGAAAATGAAAAACCATCTTTTATTTGTTATTATAAAGTATTTTTAAAAGAAAAGGGAAATTACGATAACTACTTCTGATGTTTTAAAAGTATATTTAATTATTAATATTAATTAATCTTGACGACGACAGCAAACAATAACACTACCATAAACCAGACTCAATAAATAATATATTATTTACATTAATTCAAAAAATCACTCCTTTGTCGAGAGCACATAGGTACATACTAATCCCAACGCACTGACAAATTACAGGTTATAACAGTTCCGTGTACTAAATGAACCAAAATCCCAATTCGAAAATTCCCGCGGATTTGAAACACGAAGGTCAATCAATTCCTCCCCTTTCATTTTGTCTATTCACTCGGCCCCGAAATACCTTTTCATCGAAATATCCTCTAAATTCCCAAACAGTGCAACACGATCAAATCCGGGGCCTCGCGTTAAATACGAGACGAACCAACGAGTTCGTATTTCGAGCGCCACGCTGGTCCGACCATTGGACGAGTGAAAATTCCGCGGGTGCATACATAAAATCAGAGCAGAGATTCGGTGACTGCGCCGCCCACAAAATGACTCCGGCAAAATACTACTACACGCGCCGATACAAATAATAAATTCGCCGGACGAGTACTGGTCCTCGCGCGTATAATATACATGTGCATATATACGAAAGCTCGGCAGTAAAAGAAATTTCGTGATCGGTCATATCCGCTGGCAAGAATCACTTTAATTACGGGCCTCCCTTCAAAGGAGCTGTGTGCGCACCAAAGTGCTCGCGTCACTCGGTAATCAAATTTATCTTGCGGCCGAATAGTCCAACTGTCAAAGGCCTAATATGAAACGTCACGCTGATTTACCCAGCTTTCAAAGCTTTTGTGTATACATAAGTGTGACGAATCGCGCTGATGGGTGACGCTGTGCCGATGACACCGTCATACGACCCGTGGATAGAAATTCTGATCGGATTATTATATGCAGTTGTAATTATATAATTTTGATAGATTTTCTCTTTCCCGACTACTTTGATTATTTTCGTTAATTTTGTTATTTTATTTTTTATTTTTATTTTTTTTATTTAGGGAATGTATGAATATCATATTTGCATGTTTTTTAAGTTGTGGATACAGGAGAAATTTTATTAGGAAACTGACGGTACCTAAATAACAGAACTAAATAAAAACAGTACTAAATTTTTATAGTAAATTTGGCAGTATTGACGAGCGAAAGTTACTGCACTGACAAAAATGTTCTATAAAAAAAAAATTACTATACTGAGAAAGTGAAGTCACAGCCTGACATGCTGAAAAATGTACCATTATTTATAATAAAATTTATCAAACAGTATTTATTGTAAATTTTCATACATACCGTAAATTTTACGATAAAATACTAAATTTTTTTTAGTATGTCTGTCACTAATTTTCCGGACATTATAGTAATTTTCACTATAAGTCATTTAGTTTTGACTTACACGTAAAATAGTACTACTTCTACTAATTTTTATTGGAAATATTACGATATTGAAATAGTTCTACTAATCTTTATTTAAAGTATTATAAGTTCTTCTGTAATCAATCTAAATTTTGCAATAAAATTTTTCTCCGCAGATATTTGAAATAAATTTGAAAATTCCTTAATTAATTAAAGTTTGGCAAGTGTGAAAATTAGCTTAAAGAATTGTAAAAATTTTAAATATCTCTAAAATTAATTATCAATTCAAATAAATGAAACTTTAAATTTAAAGATTAGAAAGAAAGCTCTCGTTGGATTACAGTGAATGAAATTTTAGAAAAAACGAGCGAAGTCTCGAATTAATGAGATTTGTCGAGTGCTTTACCAATATATTAAAATTAGCTGATGTAAAAGCGCTGGGCGCTTGACTTAATTGCGGCTTGCATTTAAATATAAATGACTTTAAAGCATGAAAAGCGTTTTTCAACAGTTCTTTTCTCTTTGCTCACCAGCATATCATTGGTTTAATTTAAATCTCGATTATTTTAATCTAAATTTCGATTCTTGATATCTGAAATGTGATTCTTAGTTATTTAAATCTGTTAAAATATTATAATTCACTCAATATGCTGTTTTAATAACCATGGATCACCTGTCTTTTTGCTACCCACAGAATGAATTCATCAAAAATCGATGATTCACGATAAAAGCTTTTTAATTAATAAAAATATAGTCAGCTTGTTTATGCTTCTTGAAATAAACTGAAAAATTTATTGATAAAGCTTTCAAAGCAAAACAAAATTTAAAAAAAGACAAAATCATTTTGAAGGATTATAAAACGTACTATATGTCCTAAATAAAGCGCCGTAGGATCAAACTAAAAGTAGTACTTAAGTAGCTCAATTAACATTAGCTTAGTTAAAAGCAGCTTACTTGTTCGTTTCTAGAAAATCATTTTCAAAGTTTCATCCAAATCGGTGATCCGGATCAGTCTTAAAAACCAAATTTAAATAGTTATACATTAAAAATTGAAAATTTTTAGTTAATATGTTCGAACACTTTTTGCTTGTGTGAATTTAAAAAGTTCATTCATTTATTTTAATCATCATTGTTTCCTGGCTGGTTAGAAGCGACATTAAAGTTAAAAATATTATTTTAAACAAATTAACCATAGCTTATTGCGTCTTGCAAAATAAAAGAAAATTATTCAGCTTTAGAAATATATTTTTCATTTAAAGCAACGTAAAAAACAAACATTTCAAATCCAGATTGATAAATTATTGAAAAATAGAAAAACGTTTAGATACTGATAAAAATATCAGTGCAAAGTTAAGAAGCTTTCAAAATAGGATAATATAACTTTTTCAACAACTTATATAACTTCAGAAATACTACATATTACTTTAGGATTCATTTTTAAAGCGACGAAAAGTCTTACAAAATTATAGGTCTTATAGCCCTTTACTAATTTTAAAAAATGAGCGTTGAACTAAATTACTATAATCGGTCCATCATTAAATCAGCTTTTAATAACTATATTATACTTCTTTTTGCATTAATTCTCACATATAATAACTACGAAAATTACGTTCGCCTATTGGAATAAACTATAAAAAAACTAAACAAAAATAAAAATCGTTTTTCAAAAGTATAGGCCACACCCCGAAAGTGGCAACGATCATTGACCGCTAGGAATTGCGGCTCGATTTGCCGGCTATTATTGCAGCTCCGCTGGGAACTATGGTGCAGTGGGCATCGGGCTACACAGACCGAGGGCATTTTATAACGGGCCAGCCACGCGAAATTCCTGCCAGTACGAAAGGTTCGGCAGTTTGGGCCGGGCAGGCCCAATTGTACACGGCCACCCAAGCGTAAACATAACGATAATGCTACGGTCGCGTCGATTCCTATCCGAGACACGGTGTCATTACCGAAGGGGGTGTCTGTCGCCTTCTCCCTCGCGTCCAACTCTCGATGGAGACGTCTCCGGAGCGAGCGCACCAACGGGTTTCGCGTGGCTTTACTTCGATCGACATTTAAGGGGAACGAGTAGAGCACCAGACACTGCTGGAGCTTTCGATAACTCAATCTATACTGACTACGAGATGAACTTTTGAAATGTGCAGATTGAGAAGATTTCGAAAAAATTTACGAAACCGTATTTTAAAACACTATTTTTAAAATGGTAATAAATGTAATTGTATTAAGTAATTGTCATTTGGAGCAGAAATTTAGAAGAGCTTTTTCGTGAAAGTTACAGAGTTTATCATTCAATTATCGGAGCTTTTTCGTTTAAAGTTACAGAGCTTATCATAAAAATAATGGAGCTGTTTGGTAAAAGTTTACTGAGCTTTTCCCCGTAGAACTTGAAAGTCGTCCTGAGATTAAGTGATTCACGTAATTTTTACTTTAAAAAATCTAATCGTCTAAAATTTCTATTGGTCAAAAAATAATAAATTTGTAGATTACTATTCAATTTTATATTTTAAATTTTGTAAAATTCTATATTCATTTTAAATTAAAAGCTTTCCATTTGACTTATTCCATTCGTCTAAATCTACGAATCGAAAATAAATTGCTTTACAGCATTATGAGTCAATGTGAAATTTCACATAACTATACAATAGAATTTTGAAATTCATTGGGAAATATATACCTATAAAATTATTTACTTCAATAACAATGCATAATAATTTATAGTAAGTAACTAGACGTACTATACATACACTAAAAATATTTACTAATAAAAATTCATGATCATACTGCAGCACAGTTTAATACAATATATTGATTCCATGACCGCAATCAATTCATAATTAAAACCAAAGCTAACATTGACATCTTCCGACTCAAAGCCAAATACACGTCAATTTCTGCCAGCATCCATTCGATATAAATTCCTTTAACGTCCTCACCTATTAATAATTTCAATCCAATATTTCTTTGTATCGGATAGCTAATTAAAATAAATAAAAAATAAATTTATAAGTCAAAAAAATAAATAAATTGTGGAGTGACACCTGCCTCTCTTCATTTTTTTCACAGTACAAGTAAAGGATATTATATCCGTACAACGTATAAATAAACAATTAAATAAATAAATTTTACAATGTAGAAACTCGCATCTGCAGTTTCCTGTTACAAATTAGTTTCCCTCCGAAGTTGAAATAAAAAAAAAGCTCCACTTTTCAACAGCGAGTAGCCTGAAGTTACGAAACTTGGCCATTACCTACAACGAAGAAGCACATCACCATTGAATTTGAAACATTCGCGACTCGCGATTTGACATTCAGCGCTGATACGAACGAGGCATGCTCCAGCGGAGCATTGCGAAAGTCCACTTGCTTATTTCCCCGAGTAAAATCGTAAACCAAGCGGGACACTAATTAGCGCAGCGCGAATTCGGACAAGGCCTTAGCAGCAACATCTTGCCAGTTGACGCGGAGAAACCTATGCCAACAATTTCATACTTCAAGTTAGTCGTTATACTTGGTGAAAGCGCAGATAGAAACTCCTATGGCCCTCGAAACTCGCGCAACCCAAGTGCAGTATATAGAACCTCGACTCTCTCCTTCCGTCTTTTCTCTCACTCCCTCCGCTTCTCTCTTTCTCTCTCCCTCTCTCGTAGTGGCGCCAGCAGAGACTGCAGTGTCTGCCGTCAGCCGCCGACGTCGCGATCAAAACTCGTGCATTAATAAACTTGCAAATGAAACTTCGAACCTGCCGAGCGAGTACCGCCGCACGACGTCCTCTCGACGACTTCTTCAGTTAACAATAAGTTGCACCGGTGCCTCACTTCGTTACAAATGTCTGCGTGCTCTTGAGAGTAAGTTAATGCCCGGACGCCCCGTCAACTTTTACTGCGCGCGCGGGCCACTCGTAATTGTTGCGATGCAATAAAGTTTGCCGCGATAAATTTCCGATACATTGTGTGCGGGTTCTTGCTTGCTTCGTGCTCTCGCTTATTTCCTATTAATTTTTCTTCTTTTTTCTTGTGAGCTAAATATGTGGAATAGAGGACTGTCACTGTCGGATACAAATTGACTTAAAAAAGAAACGAAGGAACGAAGAACAGAATGTGAAGTATTTCAAAGAGGAACCGAGTCTGATTAATGGTTAACTAGAATTCACACGCGCGCTTCGCGCGCTGATTATTTTAGTTCGGAGACGACAAAAACAAAAAAGCAAACGCTTA
>JAWWEP010021846.1:0-16391 GCA_035582995.1 Sycophila quercilanae | reverse complement strand
TATATGTATAATTTTAAACAATTTTTATTAATTAATTTTCATTTATTTTTAGGTACTTTTGTGAAGCCATTTTTAACAGTGTTGGATCCCCTTAAGATAGAAAAATGTTCACCGCTCATAAATCACACAATCAAGGCGCCTTCCGCGCGTAAAAATCTATTCCGGCCTTTCGCGATAAAACCCAATCACGCAGCAAACTCAACTTGAAAGCGCCGAGGCGTTCAAGATTCTAAGCAGGGCGGCGCCGCGCACAATGCGGCATTAAAAGACACTTTCCGTAGCGGCGACTAAAAATCCCTGAGCCATCGGTGACGCCCCGGCACGAGCCGGCCATTGGCGGCCGCAGCGAAAACCGATAAGAGCCGGCGAAGTGTCGTTAGTGGCGCAACTTGCAGGCCCATATATAAATCAGGAGGCTTTCAGCTTAATGCGGGAGCGGCTTCGGTCAGCTACCAGCCGAGGTGAAAAAGTTTGAGCGAGCAGCCGCGAGAGTAATGAACGAGAGTAGCCCCGGCCTGTGCGGGTATAGGAAGCTGGAGGAGGAAGGAAAGGGGGGAACTTTATCGGCGAGGCACCGGCGTACGTGCGCGAAATTGCGCCGGACGTACTGTGCGCACATCTGGCGCCCTATACGTATGCCGTCCCGCGGCCCCGTGAAATTGGATCCTTTTCGGACGTCCCTCAGGCGTGCCGTAACACCTGGACGAGCTCAAGACGCTGCGGAATTTCGCGGCGCACTGCCCCCGGGATAATCTCGCATTGTTATACTTTGCATGCGGGCGAACCCGGCGCCGCGGTCAGGAATTCAGCGCGGGTTACGTGGGGATAGAGGGAGGGGAGGTGGAGGGCCACTAAAAGCTATGGGTTTATCGTTTCCATGCGGGATGCAGTTCTTAATAAAGTAGGAGGTGGTGCACGCCGAATGGAGTGGATTTCGCGCGGCGGCGTGTCGACGAGTAATGTAATGCTAATGCACTGACTGTTTATATATCGCAGCTTATTTCCGCAGTATTCCAACTGCGCCGAGGCGAAAGGGCGGCATAAATAATGTGGGCTTCCAAGTGATTATTTCTATATTCTTGATATATTTTTAAGAGTTTAATAGTTATTTATATTTTTAAGAGATTAATTGTTTATGGGCATATTTTTAAAATTAAATTTCATGTTAAACAAAGGCTAAACGTATGTAAAATTTATCTTCGAATCGTGATAATTAAAAAAAATATATATTTTCGCAGCATACATTAGTCTTTAATTTAATAAAGCTGTAAATACGACCTCCAAACTTTATCAACACATAAGTACCTACATGAACAATATATTGTGCATTATCTACTTCAGAAGGAAGTTTGTGCTTGAATGCAAGTTCACATTAATTTTACAATAAAATTTTTGATAGACTCTAAACCGCAATTTTTTTTTCTCTACGCCGTAAATGAATAAATGCGAAAATTAACGTACCTTTCGCTTTAAGTGATAAATAGCCCAGACGAGAATTGTTTCCGGGAAAAAAATAAAACAAATCAACAGTAACGTATAACAATAATTTTCTCTGATTGTTACAGCCATGAAAATTAACACTTCACCACATAGAATTCGTTAGAGATATACTCCTACGACCGGTCATAAAAAATGAATACCTCCAGTTTCCGATTGATTCTCTACGTGATCTCCGTAGCTAATTTGTCCGAACAATGGGCTTAATATTTTATTCGATCCGAAGCTCTTACGAAATATTCATGTCACATATCGCGCAACTTCGACCCGAAGGTGCTTTAACGTTTCATCTCCAAGTTCCGCAGTCGAACACGAGCTCGCACTGAAACACACTCGTAATCACAGCTAACCAACATTAACATGTACCCGAAATTAGCGAAAACGAAGGGGGAGGTTTCAGCAGACTCGACCTATTTCCACATAACCAGCTCCGCCCCTCTTTTCATTAGCATTTCGCTGTAAGAAAAGTAAGACCTTCAATGCAGCCAGGACTATATACATATATACACTCTTCCAACATTAATTAGTCCCACCACTCTATTTCCTTACTATAGAGAATTTGGGCCCCCAGTTCGAATTCGAGATGGAACTGGAAGCGCGATAAAGATTCTCGAGCGCTTAATTCCTATAAAGGATTTCCTTAAAGGGTCGTAACCGGCGGGCCCTCCGAAAGCTCTCCCGGAGGCTGCGGGCCGCTATACTCTGGCGCATCGCGCGCGTTTCGTCCTGATTTCCCCGGGGCCTCGAATCAATAGCGCGTCGGCGCGGGGCAGCCAAAGCAAAGACGCGACTCGCGGCCCCCGCGAGGGTTTTTATTCCATTATTCGCGCGGCGCGCTCCGCATTCAATTTTCATCGGAACGAGTGCGCACGCGGTAAAAAATAGCGGCCTCCTAGTGCATGCCTGCACGCGCACCCACTCCCTCCGGGAGATACTTCGCGCCCGCCGTAAAGAGGAGAAACAACGCGGCCGCTGGGTAGGGGGCGAACTTTCGCCGAGCGGATAAAAGCCGAGGCGAAATCTCGACGCGAAGGGCGAAATTAGACTGCTACAGTCGCGTGGCCCCTCCCCCCCCGGAGACGGTCCTTGTCCCCGGTGCGTCGTTCGCGCGATCGATTGTGGGCGTTGGCACGAAAGAGAGCGGCCCTCCCTTGCGCCGCTGTCTCGTAAAAAAATTACGGGGTCCGCGCTTTTAGAAGCGAACGACATAATGGATATTGTCGGCTGTTCGCGCCGCGACTAACTTCGGCGTCGAATTACGTTTTTTACCCTCCTCGCCTCTCCTCCGGTCGGGCAAGCTACGCGCGGGGTTCGCGTGATTCTGCTCGCGGCCTTTTTTCTCCCGTAGTCTGCCCCCTTTTCGCTTCAGCCGCTGATAGAGGGTCGCGGGTGAGGGAAATCGATATGGTAATAAGGAATTATTTGTGTAATTCGACTCTTCGCGCATAAAAGGATCCCTCCGGATGCTCAATGGCCAATGGAGCCCGCACTCCCTCCTCCTTCTCTCTTGCTCGCTCGTTTTCTCGTTTTGCGCTTTCTCTCTCAGACTCCTGGCTGTCGGAGCTTCCGCGAAAATTTTCCGCATTATGCAGATGAACACGCGTACCGCGCGATGGCTCGATTTTTACAGACGAGCCGCTCGATATTCGCCCAGTCTACCACTTCTTCTTTTGCCATCGCCGCGGCGAAAAAATTCCCGCTCTCCTCTGGAAAAGGTCGAGTGTCCTTCCCTTTTTCTCCTTTTCAGGCGCGCCGGAGCGAAGCTTTCGGAAATCGCTCGAGAGGGTCGCGCGGGGCATGGGGGAATTTCTCCCTCTCCCTCGTTGTCCTTGCACGCGCTCGACACGGCACTTGGCGATGAACTTTTACGCGACATACTGTAATAGCACGTGTCCTGGTTGACACGTGCGGATTAATTTGCTAACGAGCGAGCGGACTTTGGCGGGTCGACACGGCCGAGCGGTGCCCTACGATCTCGATTTTAGAACGGCATTAAAAGGGTCCATACATGGTTTTCGACTTACGCCGGCGTTATTCCGGTATATTGTACGAGCTTTCCCCTCATTTTTTTTCCCTTCGACAAGCGCCGAGGACAATTTGTCAAATACTGAGTCCTTTAGACATGTGCGCGTGTACCTTTGCTCAGGGAAATGCTGCATTTGACTGGCCGTAACTCCTGTGCTCGTGGGCGCACTTTCAAAAGAAATCCTGCAGTGTTGAAAATAATTAATATAGGGTATGCCTCCTGTTCATTCTGATTCGTGCATAAAAAAGGTCTCCTCTTTTTTGCGAGTTAGAAAGATAAAGAAATGCCACGTCAAAGTCAAAAGTGAGAAATTCGTAAATTTCTTTCTACTGTTTTTTTTGTTCCCAAAGTCTGACAGCGTCATTTATCATTCTTGCCTTAGATATTTTAAAACCTGACGCAGAAAAGACTGATTGAATACCCTTTTCAAGTTGTCCGTGCACACCTATACATACTTCGACTGTAAGATAGAAAAAAAATCAGTTAGTTATTTAACATAATTCAGTTGCCACTTTAATGGACTTAACCGCTTTGAAAATAATCAGACCGCCGATAAATCTTATTTCACGCCAAAATAAGCCAATAGCTAGCCAGCTCGGTATTTAAAGCATCGGCCGGCGTCGAACTGTGCGGTGGGGGACCAAAATTTCGTGAATTATATTCGTCGTCGACGGTCTATTTTTGTGCAGCCGACTTTTTGAATCATCGATAACTGTTACTAGGTCGCGCGATATAATGCACCAACGAGATTATTTTAGATCCTCGAAAAAAGACGCTCTCAAATCGAGAGCCCGGCCGACGTCACTTCCACTCACTTTGCTTGAGGGGGCGGAGACGAGAGGCGGCTGGTGGGGAGACAGGAAAAATGACGGAGCTTGGCGTTTTGACGGAAGCTCGGTCGTCGAGATCATCCGCATGAATATTAATACACTAAAAGCCGAGAGTGGAGCCGAGAATCAATCGCGTCCCGAGGGCGAGCAGCTACGGAGGAAAATCTTTTATCCTTCCTGACGTATTTTCGTTCATAAGTAAGAATCGTCGATGGGGAGGGGGCGGCGAGTGGAAGAAAAAGAGTTGCTTCCCGAGCCGGATGACTTATCGCATTCGGGTGCATCCACACCCTGAGGTCGATCGGTAATTTTACTTCTCGATTGTAGGAGAAGCGGGGAATTTGCTCAACTAAAGTGGAATGTTTGCATTGGTTCAAGATCAATTCCATTTTTTATGACACCGAAGTAAGGAGGTATTAATGAAGTGAATGTCTGATCGTATCCTGACTTGAACTACTGAACTGCCGAGATTATCGGTTTTTCATTGCGTTTCTCATATTGTGCTGGTGTGATTTTTTTTTATGTTTTATGAAGGAATAAATACGTGTATAAAAGTGATGCAACTGTGGTGCTTTACAATAACATTAATTATTTAAATCGAAGCTGTCCTCGTTCTGAGAGAATGCTTACGTAGGTGCAAGTAGAAACAGGGGAATGCTGCAAGACGCTTACTTTTTGTATTGTATTTTACTTATTATATTTAATCGTTAAGTAGAAATAAATATAGGATTTGTATTTGAAATTACTATTAAATATTAATAATTACAATATGTATTTCAGAACATAATAAACCTAATAAAATAATAAATTTAGAATTATAAAATATATTTTTTGTCTTTTCAACGCATTTTATTTTTTTATCGTATTATTTAATGAATTCTATGTTTCGGAAGAGATATTTTCCCCAAAAATGCAGTGACTTGTGACAAAAAATTTTTTATTCAAAATTTTTTGTAAGCAAACAGCAAACTGATGAAACACATACACGAGTAAAAAATAATATTTTTGTGAAATCCAAAAGGCAGTCGTTTTCCAAAAGCAAATATGACGAGGAACTTTTGTTATGATCGATTCTTTTTTAAAAAAAAAAAAAAAAAAAAAAACAAAAAAAAAACAGAAGCCCTGCGTAGTCGGGTTTTCTAAAGCTACCAAGCACACAATTCAAATTAATGCGCGAAACTTTTAAGCGCGATTCTAGCGAGTAATACTTTCACAAAAAATATTTACCCTCCGTCCCTTCATTACCGTGGAATCACCGACTATGAAATTCGACGGAGCCTCCAACCAAATAATTTCAATCTCATCACCATAAAAAAAAACACTTATTGGCTATTCTCGCTTCTCGCGCGAAAAAAAAAATAATCCAACGAGATAAAAATACCAGAAGAATTCAACTCGCAGTTTACCAGAGGTCAAGAAGTTGGAAGCTCGAAAACAGGAAGCGTTACCAGTCGGGAAAAGTAAGCGAAGAGGGTGCCGTCGCTGTTTTGATATTTTCGCCGGTCGAGAAACAGAGAGAGAGAGAAAGGCGAGGGGATGTGCGCCGAGGGATCGACTCTCGACTCTCATGTAAACCAACGTTTACCCACGCCGACTGTTTGCGCAACGTAATGTAGCGCACGCGCGCAGTAAGTTTACTCGGGAGACAATTCGCGCGAGAATAAAGGGGCGCTTCTTGGCTTTCGAGCGATTCAAAATTTTCTTGCAAATGTAAGTCGGCCCCGAGTCTTTTTCCTTGGGGCGAGCATCCGCCGCAACTAACTTTTCGTCGCCTTTTTCCACGGCCGGCGGGCAACTTTCGCCATTTGCATGTTAATCCGGGCCGGTTTCGCCCGCGGAAATCCCCCTAACGAGTGTATGAATTTCAGCTTCTTCCGGGCGCGCGCGCGCGCGCTGCATATTCATGCCGGCTTCGGCTTCGCGACTGCGCAGCCTGCCGATAAGCGACGCTTTTCGCGCCGACGTTACTAATGAGATACGCTGCGGAAAAATTCGGGCGCGGTGCGAAGATTAATGGCTGCTGCTTTTGATATTGTGATAAATTTTCCGAAAGGCTGAAGCGAGGAAAAGTGACTTTTATTTTCTTTTGGGGAAATAGTGCTAATTTTCTGCATTGAGAAGTTTAAGGCTGTTATTATAAAGGATTGTTCAAATTTTAAAGATGGTTTACTTTATTTCTAAGTGGTTGGTAGATTATAGTGATTGGTTCTTGTCTTACACTAATAATTTAATGTTTTAGCATCTAATTGATATTTATTTACTTGTAAAATCCAATGATGACTTTTAATAAACTTCAGAAATATTTATATGTAATACTAAATTGTTCATTTTACGTACATTATAATTTTTGAGATTAGAAAATTAAATGAAACAGCGTTAGCTGTAAATAACACCTCCATTTAAAATTAAATTTCACTATAATCTATTTAGACAAACGCAAACTTCCTTAATTTAATTGGATAAATTTAAATTAACAAGTTTGAAGATTTGTGTCCTTTAATCGGAATTTTATTGGCTAATTCTACTTATTATTTAAATACTTCACAGTATCCTACGACATCCTTTCTTTAAATGAAAAAAGATTATTCTATTATAAATTCAGACAAATCGGAGTTATATACTCTCAATTTTCAAAAGAGACGAAAAATGGCTTAAAGTTCATTGAAAATTAAACACCAGACTAATTCCAGTGGAATCTCTTGAATATCTCCTATGTAGATTCAATAATCGCTGGATTAAACTGACAAGATTTTATCAAGTCGATTATTTCGCACATCCTCTCAAAGACGGCGAACATAAAATCCGCGAAAATCAAATGATCATTAAGCACAAGAATTAACCAGAACAAATTTCTCGTCTCCAGCGTCCTCCTTTCTCATCCTAATCCTCATTACGCACTTTAAAAATAGCTACAGACAGAGTCGCCACAATAAAAAAAAATCCCGAGCAAATGATAAATCTTCGAAATAAGCCAGCTGTCGGGGAGTGCAGTGAGCGAGTGTAGCCACTGACAATCCAAGCGATGAGTCTCTCTCTCTCTCTTTCTCTCTTTCTCTATCTATCCCTCTCCCGAGCTTCCCTCTATATAGCAGACCGCGTCAGACGTCAGGGCCGAGGCCGTATAGCCGCCACCGTTGGCCGCACGCGCCGTGAGACTCCATTCTCCGCGGACTGCCGCTGACTAGCTCGGCCGGCCGCCGCACTGCCGTAATTACATTTTCCGGCCTAGCGCATACGGAGAGCCTCCGAGCCCCTGGTGTTTGACCTCTTGATCGCGACTCGTTTGCGTCTCGCGCGGCCGTATTACCCTACGGCCCACTGGCTTCCTTTACGAGCGCCGCTCGGCTCCACGCGGATTTTTATGGCGCTATGCGCCCGCGGCCTGAGTGGCGATAAAGAAGGGGATCTCGGGAATATTTTTATTATTCGCGGATGCCCGAGGGAAATGCGGCCGAGTGCAAATTTCGGGAGAAGGGGAGGTGGTGAGTAAAACTGTCGTCAGCCGGCCTTTAACGAACTTTCGCTTGAATTGATGGCGAGGGCAGTGCGGTGTTGTTAAGAAACGCGGAGCTTATTGACAGAATTGCGAGCAAAGGTTGTCCATATAGAGCTGGCGGAACGCAATTTCCAAGAGAGTAATAACAGCTTTCGTTTATTTTCGATAAAGCTTTATTTTCTTCTGTCATGAAGCATTGTGTACAACTTTTCCAACAATTATTATCTTTTATAAAAGCTTTTATTGCGTTTCAGAGTATTTTTTTTTTCTATCTCGAATCAATTTCTGTTTATACATGACATTATTGGCAAATGGGTTTTTATGAAATTTTGGGGAGATTTTTGTTAGATCAAAACGTACGGGAAATCTACGGGGACATTCTCCGCTCTATAGGAGCTTTCATAACTTCGGCTTGTTAACAAAATTGTTCCTTTATCGTCAAATAAATTCTTCTTTATTTGTAAGGAACATAATATGTTGACATTCATCGTGCACGGAAGAATAAGATTGAAAATAGAAACAAAATTATTTTTACAAAATTATAATTTAAAGTAATCGTTATTCAATCCTCTTTTTAAAAAAATGATGGCAGGATGTTCTAAGGCATTTTAAGAAACAATTTGATTAATTAAAGGATATACATTTTCGGTTTTATAGCGTCAAAATTCAAAAGTTTTTTCTTATAATATATAAGAATAAGATTATAAATAGATTGAATTTGTTGCTGCAATCATTTTACCGCGCGAAGCGCATGGATTTTGCTAGGAAAAGAAATTTTAGATATTTAAACGATGAATTATTTATCTAATGGGAAATGAATATTTTTATGAATATGTCGACATTTAACATACATTATTAATACGAATATAAGTGAATTTTCATCGACCGCATATCAAATAACTAAATGACGTATAGCGTAGAATAAGTGAAATTAATTTTAAAATGTTTACTGTTTACTACTGTCATACTTTAAAGCACAATTTTAAAATTATGATATAAAATAAATCAAGCTGAAGTGAATAAATTATATAAGTAGGAGCTGCAAAAAGCCTCCTCACTGAACATTAAAAACAGTAATTTATGCTACTAATTTGTACGAAAAATCCAATTAATTAAGAACATTAAATCAATAAGCTTAAGAGCGACAATAATAACGCCCAAGTCGTAGAGAGCCACTGCACCATTGCCGCAAAGCGTCCATCAGCGCCCACGCAGCTCCATCAAAATCAGTGACCCGAACACGGTGTGCGGCCTTGCAAACGCACGCACGAAACGTCTAAGTAGCGCACGTCAATATCATTAGCGAGGGGAGAGCCGCCAAGCCTCGCGGTTCCACCCTTTCTTTCTCCTGCCCCCCAAAAAAAAAAAGAAAAAAAAAACGAACCAAGAAGACAGCCTCGCTGACAGCCGAGAGATATCAAGCGCCTCTCGCTCGAGCGACTCCTCCCTCGGGGGGATGGCGACAAACCGACAAACCGCGGAGGCGAAAAAATTTCGGCGGTGGGGATTGCCAGGCAGTGCGACATTTTTCAGCGGGTGTCGAGCGCGCCACTCGTTACAATCGAGCCGAGCGACGGGCCTTGATTAATCGCGCCCAGCCGGAATCCGTAGTTAATTGCCGAAATCACGGGCAGCCGGGCGAAGAAAGAAAGAGAGAAAAAGCAGTTTGGGGTGGTGGAGATGAGCGTCGTTCGCATTCACGGCGAGAATAACGAGGCGGGAATAATTTAACGACGAAACTCCTGTTTAGGCATCGGCGGGCCCGGCCGAGCTCCGCCGTGCCGATGAATAATTAACGCCGCTCTCGAGGCTCCCGTCGATGTTTGGCTGAAAGTCAAACCGAACGAGAAAAGTCTATTAATGGCTAAGAGGGATCGAACGGGTTGGGGGCGAAAAATCGAGGGAATCTGAAATTGACTTATTGCTTTTCTAAGTACTAGGTAGGAGAAAGAGAGGGAAAGAAATAGAGAAGAGGGAAAAGCTGTTTGATGGTATGGCGTAATGGGAACCGATTTTCTCTTCTGGCGTTATATTAGCACATCCTGGAGGTGCGGATTAAAGCTCAGGTTACAGCTCATAAAATAAGCATAACCAGGTGAGTTTCAACGGTTGCACTTGCAGATTACCGGGCACAGGATCAGCGGGATGAAATTAAACTTGAATCACCGGGGGAAAGCACATAAGTAAAAGGCAGCGTGGCTATGTCAACTCAAGAAGATTCGCCCCGGCTGAAGCAAAGCCCTCTACATTCTAAGTCAACATTTTCAATTTTACGTCGGGATGTTTAATTAAGTGTGGGTTACTGCCGGTGCCGCTATTAAAAGTCAATCATGAAATCGTAAAGAGGGAAAATGAGCGAGTTAAAGCTTGCATTGTCGATGCGGTGACGGCGTGACGCTCGAGCGATAGTTTAATAAACGGAATAATGAGCAGTCGACTGAAGGAATGTACACATTTTGCCTGGAAATTCTATTTGCTCTTCTAATTGTTACCCTTTAGCTTGACTTAATTTGTTGTTGCAATTGAAGGTAAAGAAAAGATATACATAAATACTAATAGATTTCTTATTTTTGATACTACTAGGTATGTCTTATGTTTCAACTTTTTTCCATCAGTAATAGAACACAATTTAGTTCAAAAAATTAATTTACAAATCATTACATTGATGTAAATAAAAATGAGTAATACAAAATTATTACGGATCGGAGCAGTAAATGTAAAAATGATTTAAGTTAATGCAAAAGTAAACGATTCTCTTTTTTCATATATATTATTTTTCGGTTTTTTTTTATCTTTACATTTCCATTTGCCGATCGGTGACATTTTTAGAAGAGGGAAACGACTAACCAATATCGTCAGGATCAATTAAATAAGGAATAGTTAATTTCAATTTCAAACACATAATTTCTTATAAGAAAGGAAAAAGATGATCCTATCTTACGAGAATTGTGCGCAAATCAGGTAATTTTGGTAGGAATCATGTTTGTCATTTGACCACAGTCAGGTTACATATAAAAAGAATTTAACTTGCAGAAATTAACGTTGGTATATAAACAGATCTATTTTGCGCACGGATTATGAAGAGTCGTACTTCTCTTCGCTTGGAATGACGAAGGAAGCAGTTTTGATAACAACATTAACTCTTAGCTTCAAGCATTAAACAGAAATCCCATAAAAGCTATAATTAACAGAGTTTACGAGCCCCGCGTGTAAACCCAGAAGTAGGAACGATGGTCGTTAGCTTTCAAAAAAAAATGCGTATTTTTATTTCAGTCGGCACTCCGAGCTTGCAGTCGGTCTCGTTAGCGAATAAAGAACTGTCTTCGCCATTGTCCCCCGCGTGTTTCGCGCGCGATAAAACTTAGAAATAAAATGCGCCGACGCGATCCTCGCAGCGCGTTATTGAACTCCTCCACCCCATTCCCAGCTTTCGTAGCAGTGTCCGTTCATTAGCTCTAAATTTTAATGAATGCTTCCTGAAAAGCTCGGTGAGCGCGACGACTGCGCGGGTCGCGCAACGTTTCGGTCTGTCAATGAAATGGCGAAATCCGTCACTTTGCATCGCATCGTGAGAAGCTTCACTGATTTCTAGGCGAACCAAGGTTACGGTCAACAGACTGCAACTTTTTTACCGCGACACGTACGTACCGCCTGTCGCGCGCTCGGATTATTCTATCGAGCTTCGCTTTACCACGAGGCATGCCGGAGCTTTCATTTCACATTTCTTTGCTATTATTTTCTTAATAAAGTGCGGATGCACGACATGTACGAGACTCCCGGGTGAAACTTTACTTATTTCTTGATCAAAGTTGGCTTTGAGCCTTTGCATTTTAATTTCGAGCTTCGAGCGCCTTATTCCACTCGGCAAAGCAAGCTCGATTGTACAGCAAAAATTCTAAAAATAATCTCGCCATTTCTATCATTAATTACGACGATCGAGTTTTATTTACCTTCCAGAATGTAGGCCTTCTTATATTTACCTCGACCGCTCAATCGGGTAAAAATAACGCAATATTAAAGCCTTTGCCGTCGCGTTAAATCTCTTACTAATAAAAGTTTACGTTTTAATTAAAATTTTTTTCCAAAGTAAGGTGTATCAACGCTTTTTATCTGACCTTTTTCTCCCATTGAACAACTTGCCTCTCTCAATACGACGTTAAAAAATCTCCTTTGACTTCTCGGTATCCGTATCCCCTCTCGACCTTTAAATGTCTTTAAAAACGTTATCTCTGCGGAAAACGAGGTTAAAAAAATACGAGCGTCCAATGAATATCGTTTTCCATATTTTAGCAATATAATGAGGTCGCCGAAACGGTGTTCATCTGGCGAAAAAAGTGAGCCGACCGAGATAAACGAGTTTCGCGCGGTCGACACGGCATAAACCCCGTCTGAATATCTCGGGCGAACGGGAACGTCGATGGTAAAATCAAAATTCAATTCAATGAAAACATCAGTGGGCGTTTTTTTAACCTCCCTCCCCTCCTCTTCCTGCAAGTGAACCTTTCTCCGACGGCGCTCGGACGTCGAACGAGCTGCTGGACGAGTTAAATCGATTTGGTCGTTTCTGCTAACACGGTTTCTCTCTCCGCCTCGGTCTCGCCGAGCATTAATTGAATTTTTGATGCTCGATCCCTTCCCCCACCCGCGCCTTCCTCCGCGAAACTTCCACCGACTGTTTAGAAAGGGGAATCGCCGTTGAGCCTGCGACTCTCAGTTGTGCACCCCTGTATACTCGTTTCCTTACGCCGAGTCATTCGCTACGTGGTAAATCGATCCATGCGTCAAGTTTAAGACGGCTATTTTGACAGGCAGGAAAAGAAAGAGAGAAAGAGAGAGTGCTTTTGTAACTTTTAAAATCCAATTAAAAGTACAAAAGTCTTTTCCGGCCGCGGTCCTGAGGCAGAGTCGCGGTAGTGGCATGCTTTTTGCGTCGTCGACCCTTCGGCGCTTTATTATTTCAAGCGAACTCGCAAAACCGCTTCCGCAACAATGCGCGCGCTGCGAGTGCCGCGCAGCCTCCGTGGCGAATGCGATTTTCAAGCGGCCGTGTTCCATCGCCACGGCCGGCCTGCATTGGATTTTCAAACGCTATACGAAACTTCCACGGCTTCAGTACAAACACCAAAGAGTTACGCAAGACTGCGCACCCCCTCCGCCTCTTTATCCTTCCACTTTCTCCCCTCGTAACTTCCTTTATATATATATATATATATATAGTTACCCGCGTACTCGAATGTCATTAAATGGCAGTGCTTCTCTCCTAAACAGATTGTTTTTCTTACTTTCCTGCGAATTTTACGACGGGTTCCTTTGTTTTTCTATTCTTTTATTTCTTTTTCTTATTTATGTTATTTTATTTTGAGTAACAAGCAGAAGTTACGTACGTTGTATATGTGAAAACATTATTTGCTTTGAAAAAAAAAAGAAGAATAATGCATTTCTGATGTGTACCTGGAGATCTAATATATTCATGGTTGACACTCGCAAAGCTTGCGAACCTTTCGTACTTGGTAAAAAGCACTTTAGCCCCGCGCAAGGGGCTCATCGAGGCCTACTTTATGATCAACTTCTCTATAAGGGCTTATTTCCCCCGTAAAAGCTTTGCTTGTAGTGGCACCTTTCTTTTCCTTTCTATCGGCCTTACGTAAAAAATTTTAACATTATCCTACAGAAGTCGGACGATAAATAAAAAGAAAAATTATATATTTCATAAATACTTCAGAGATTTGTTCCACAAAATCTCAAAGCTCCGCAAAAGCTCGATCCGCCGGCAAAGCTCCTAAAAAAACTTTCTTTTGACATACTTTAGCTGAATTTACAAGATTTCGGAGCTTTATCATTCTGAATAACTAGAATTTATTGCCGCGCCCGCATGCGTACATATAAAATACGTAACAAGCACACCACTCGTACCCTTTACGCGACCACAATAAAAAGCACGTCAGCTTCGTTCAATCCCTTGGAAAAAAACTTTTTGTTTATTAATAAAGGCCAAAAAAGAAAGCGAGAGGGAACTGCGAAAAAAAGTCTTGACGTACGAGCTCCTCGAGCCGCCGAGCAAAGGTCGATTTCGCACGCGAGGCCTGTTCTCTTTTTTTACCTCGCCGTTCGCGCGTAAATCACGATCGGCGCGCGGGCCGCCTGTATAGGTACCTGGACGCCGAGGCGATTTGGCTAGCTGCCCGCGCGCACCTCGAAACGACTTTGGCAAACTTGCCCCCAACTTCTCCCTTATCAATCTACGTTTTCATTGAAACAGTGAGTTCGTTTAGGCCTGCGAGAGCGAGTATATAAGGAGAGAGGAGACGAGGTCTAGGTTATAAGTGCCGCCGCCTCGAAATTGTTCGGCCAACTTCGTTTCGTAATCCACAGTTTCATTTACATCGCAAAAATGCATCGACCGTTCCTGCGTAATCGTCCCGACGGGACCGGCGCGCGTTATGACGCCGACGATGAAACTGAATTTTTCTATTACGGTAAAGTAATCTTTCTATAGCCTCGCTTGAATCGAGAGACCCTTTTTTTATATATTTATTTATTTCGTTTGAGTAATGATTCTCTTTGTGTCGATTTAGCACCTATAGGACTGTTTAGTGGGATACGGAAGTTAATAGGTAATTTTTATTTATTATTTCTGGAGTAATTCATAACTTGGTGATTTCTTTTTTAATATTTACGAGATAGTGAGAGACAGAGAGAGAGAGAGAGAGAGAGAGAGAGAGAAAGTGAGAGAGAAAATGGATGTTGAATAAGCCGCAGCTATCCAGAATATTACTTTAATTACGCGGTGAAGTTATACAAGGGGAAATTTCTTGCCAAAATATTCACTTTCAAAGCAAGAGTCTACTTTGAAATTCATTAAATTTATCGTTAATGTTTACTCAGAAAGACGTAGTAATTTTATCTAGAATTATGAACTTTGAAACGCACGTGACTATAGACACATACGTTTCAGCAAAGCACATTTTTTGCGATTTTCATAAATAGAAAAAATGTATGATTCTAATTAGGAAAATGTCTTTTCTACATTAAAATATGAGAAATGCGTTTTTTCATTACTTTAAAAGAAAATTTTTCATTTATAGACTGCTACAATGTATATATATATATATATATAACTTTAACGATTTTTAAATTTTCATAACTTCTCATTGGACTTATAAGTAACTCAAAACCTTCAAACTAACTTCATTTCGGTAATTATCGATTGCCTTCTTCATTATTAATTTCTTCATTTTTGCACTTTATATTTACTTCGTATATACAAGCAGGCTACTAATAGAGAAAAAACAAGCACACAATTGTAATCGCAAATTACTTTGCGTAATCTTTCGTGTCCTATACTCTGAATTTTTCATTTAATAAAAATTGAAATTTTGTGTTCTTTATAACATCTTTAGTCTGTCCGTTTAAAAAAGCAAATCTCTAGCAGCCTCATCTCATCTCGCAGCCCCTCGATCCCCAAGACTATTACCGTAGCACCCAGCGATAACAACAAACTTACTAATAATGCAAAGCAGCATCCGTCCGTCTTTGTGAGCGAGCCTCGCGCAATTTCAAACAGCCTAATTAAATCAGTAGCATTGTGCGAGGATTTTATTCCCGTCAAGAAAACAAACATAAACGGAGGCATACAAAAGACGAGAGACGCGTGCGCGCCGCTCGCTGTGACCGTCGGGAGCCGAAGTCGTAGATAAAACGAGATTAGAACCTCGCCTTCGTTTCAGCAGCGGCGAATTGCCGGTCGAGATTTTCCAACGGGAATAAAAGCCCCACCCTACCCGGTAGCGCCGTTTAATATAAACAGGCCGGTAGACGACAGCTGCACGCGCGAGCGCGATAATGAGAAAAATTTACGTACCCTTTATGCGGCGAGAGGATTGCGGGAGCGCGAGGAATCCGTAGCCACGACGCTCGCGATCGATGGGCTTCAATTAACGAGCGAGGAGCCGGCTACAGGTGCAACAAACCCGAACGACCTAATTACGACCGATTTGCCTGCTGCTAATTAGGAGTCGAAGGACGAACCCTTTTTCGAGAGTCAAGGTTCCATGCAACATTCACTCGCGTTATTGCTCTTTTGTACACAATCGCACATACACTCACGCACACATGTACTCATCATCATGCACGCATCCACGTACCAACACACACACATATTACATACATATTTGCACGGACGCATCGTATATTTACAGAAAAATCTCAGACCTTGGGAGCTTTTAGCCGAGCCGCTACGCCGGCCGCTTATTCCGCGATTCTCACCAAGCTAAACTCACAGAGCGCGATTAAGCATCCCCTCCTTTCTACCTCCCTTTTACTGCCGTCGTGTAATTGCATTTCTCGCGGCCAGTGATTTCGAAGTCGTCGAGGACGAGAACTGCTGTTTGCCGAGTAACACGAAAAGATTTTCGCGTTGGTTCGAAAAGTGTTTTACTCGCTGCCACGGCGACTCGTTGTTTCGAATTAAGGAGGTTGTACAGATTCTACGCTAGTCAAAAAAAATTTTATTCAAGTAGTACTTTGATCTGGCAACGTTGCT
>JAWWEP010021826.1:0-10648 GCA_035582995.1 Sycophila quercilanae | reverse complement strand
CTATACGATTTTGAATCTCAGGGACAGACTCGACAAATCGAAAATTTTACTAAAAAGTTTAGTAAAATTAGTTAGAGCTTAGTACTTAAAATTTGTTAGAAATGTTTTAGTAAAAATTACTATACGATTTTGAATCTCAGGGACAGACTCGACAAATCGAAAATTTTACTAGAAAGTTTAATAAAATTTGTTAGATTTTAGTAGTTATACAATTTGTTAGAGGATAGTAAAATTTGTTCGAGTATAGTAAAATTTGTTGGAGTATAGTAAAATTTGTTGGATTATAGTAAAATTAGTTAGACTCATGTAGTAAAATTTACTGCAAGTTGAACAAAATTTACAATAAGTCTAGCTTTTATTAAACATTCTACTAAAATTTTTTATTTTTTCGAGTCTGCCCCTGCGTTTCAAAACAGTATTGTAATTTTTACTAAAACATTTCTCTCAGTGTATATACGTTATACGAAAAATCATTTAAGATTATTGTTCTTTCACTTAAAATGTCGACATTATAGGTAAGGTGAAATATATGAGGCTTTTATAAAATACTTGAGCCCACTGATATATACAATTTAAGGCTTTTATTAGAGGTTAAATGTAATTTTATTTTTAACAGTTTTAATAATTAAAAATATACTTTTTTATATGTGTTAGTATAGGTAATGCAATTAATACAATTTTATTTAAAAGTCAATGAAAAATCATCAAAAGCAGAATTAGTGGAAGAATAAGAAAGTGGACTTGGCCACAGATATAATTAGACAGTCTTAAATTAAGTATTCTATTCGTTGATGTAACTTTGTTTTTCTTACAAATAGTAAAGCTTCTCGTAATAAATTATGCATTGGCATAAAAGAAACATAAAATAAAAATTCTACTGAAAAGATTCAGTTAATAAAAGTAGCGGCTATTTAAATTTAACAAAGCAGCATTTAATATTTATTTATAGAATTTAGTCCATTCCCATTGGTGCTGTCATTAGTTGCTTTAATTAATAATGCATACGGCGACTGAAAAAAGCTTGACAAGGTCATCGGCGTAAGCGTAGTTGCCTATTAGTTCGAGCTTTTAATGACGAACGAGGCGTGCGCCAGTATGAATAGACTTGATGTAATCCGGCGCATAAGCTGGAATTTCTTTCTTACTCTTCATTTACATTTTGATGACTTACACTTGGTATAAATAACGAATTCTAGAGTGTATATTTTTAAATTAAGTATTTCCATTATAAATTGTACGCGACGTAATATCGACTACTCGATTTTATTTCCCGCAAGCGTACTCTATTATCTCCTCCTGATTTATATACAAAATAATAGTATACAACTTGTCATTACTTCTTTCTTATTCTTCTTTCTTAAACAGTAAAATCATTTTTAATGATTAATTTGTTATCCTACGTTTATCCTACTGTTACGTTATAATGTTAATCACGCTTTAATAGAAAGAGCACAATTAAGCTGCGATAAAAAAAGAAAATAGCCCCACCGATGAAAATAGCGTTGGCACAGATTAAGTCCGTTAAAAGAAAAAAAAAACGAAAATAATTGTCGCGCGGCTACAACGAGAGAGCGGAGAAAGTATAGTAGTCGTCGCTTTCGTCTCTCTCAAGTCTCATTCGACCGCAGCTTAATCACGTTCACGCTGCGCCTCGCCCCAGTCTCGGTCGTCCTCGTCGTCTCTGCGATGCATTTTCCTGTGGACAGAGACGCTTCGAATCGTCGCAAACTACTTTGTACTAATCTGAAGTTATTGTCGCAGTAATTGTGCTCTTCCTCTCTCTCCCCGCCCCTGCGTGTCTTTTTCTCGGCGTCCCTCTCGCCTCTCTCTCTCTCTCTCTCTCTCTCTCTGCCTTTATCTCTCTCCGTTCCTCTCTCCTCCCACAGCGACGACCGCCGGTATAACTGATCAGACGCTTTACCCAAAGTGTTTTCCTGAAGTGGATTTATAGGAGCGCGAAGAATTGAAAACTCTCACTTTATTCGTCTTGCGCGTATATCTCTTTGGTAATGAGAAAGAGAGAGAAGGGGGAGGGGGGGGGGGATTGAGAAGGGAGTGTCCGAAATGCGCCGGCGATAAATGAAGGCGACACCGCCGGGGGAGAGGAGACTGTGAAATATGATAGAGGAGCGCGCGGGAGATAGAAACGGAATTTACATGCGAATTGCATTTGGAAAACGTTGAGCGTTGTTTCAAAGTCGAAAAATGAAACTTTACTTGCCTCGCCGAGAAGTGGCAGTCTTCAGTGAAATATCTTCAATATTTACCAATGCCTGGCTGGCGGGACGAAGACGCTGAGCGTATATATAGTAAGTTCCTTATGTATACCTCTCGCAGCGAGATAAATTATTTGCTTTAAATTTAAATTGAAACGATCGGCGGGAAAAACAAATTAGCGAGATAGATGCTGAAATGTAAACGCTATACGTTAAATTAAGTTTTCCGCGGAAGACAGAGAGAGAAAGAGAGAGAGGCGGCGTATACATACATATCTGAAGTTACAAAAAAAAGTTTTTAAAGATTCTCAATTACAGTATAATATCGAGTATCGATTATAAAAGCACTGAGTTTTTTTTTCTCAACTTCCTTTTTTTTTTAAGTTCATTGAACCTTATTTATCCGTTATTCGACGATCTTACGAGCCCCGTGCACACCATCTCTCGTCGTAGTTTCCTCCCCCAGCGCTCGCCACGGGGATAATGAAAACAAAAAGGTGAAAAATAAAACGAGACTTCCGCGATCATTGGGCTATCTTTTTCCAAGCATTTATTCAAGTTGCTTCGGCCTTTTGTTGCGATTCAACGGCAGGGCAGAGCGGCGAGCGCCTTGGAGGATTGAATACTTGGTCAGCGAAGTCGGACGGCTGGTCTCTCCTTTTTTTTTTCGAGTCTTAATTAACGACCCGTCCATTGTTGCTGCACCAAGACGCTGTACCGCTGGGGATTTTCTTCGTTCCTTTTCCAGAAATTGATATTTCTTTCCACTTGCATTGATCCCCGCTACGCTTCCCGGCAATTATACCGCGGGCACTTTTTGTCTTCTCCGTAAAACTTGTGGCGTTTTAAGAACCGTCCAAGTGCAAAAAGTGGGATTTCAAATTTTTTTCTCCGTAATGATATTTGAGCAAAAACTGAGATTACAATTATTCTCCGTAATGATATTTGCAGGGTGTTTTTCGAAAGCTCAGTTCGATATATTTTTACGCTCCTGAAGGATAAAAAATTCGAGTATTTTTATAGAGTGGGCTTTATAAATTTGATGGATATATTAAAACTCGATATTAAAATCGGACCTTTTCAAAGAGCTTGCCCAAAGCCTGACTCGAGTTTAATATTATTCAATCTAAGGACAATTTTTCATGAGCTTTCGCGAACTTAAGAAATAAGTTAAGGTATAGGCTGGCGTATGAATATTACATGAGACGCTATTTGGAGTGTCATAAAATATCCCTCGGATTATAAATACTTTGTCAAAATTTTATGAGATTTTCAGTTGAATTCAATGGTTATAAGATTCGTCGTATTATGGGATAAAAAAATTAAGTAGGCAGTGAATAATTGGCTTGACGGTTTTTTAATTAAACTAATATATTCGGTAGCTGATGAGTAGTGAAACCTATTTTCAAAGAAAGACAAAATTAAAATGTATTCAAGTATAGATAACAGTTCCAAAAAAAGAACAAATCAACTAAATTAAAAACGAATAAAATTAATTAAGTGACATTAACAGTGACAAAAAGAAGGAAAAATAATATATCTTCAATTGTAAATTCAATGAGATAAATATAAATATTATTGATATCTACAAGTTCGTTAATTTAATATTAATATCTCGACCCCAGTATTATTTATAAACGTCGATATAAATAACCTTAACGATCGAATCCCGATGAGCTCATAAACTTAATTAGCAAGTCTAATAATTTTCGATAGTCAAAAGTCGAAATAAAAGACTCATCGAATTTCTTTCGCAATTTTCACCGCGTCCTCCAATATCCACTCATCTACACTCGGCTATATAACTCTCGGTTGTTTCCAAATAAAAAAAAAAATTGCCCAATAAAACACAAAATTCTTCAAAAATGAAAGCTCGCGCCCACACTCGCTTCCCAACCAAAAAACAAGGAGAGTCCAAAAGCCACCTCCTTTTATATATAGCCTCACTCATTCGGCGCGAAACAGTACAATAAGCGGGGCGCACTCCTCATTTTTCATACCCGCAATGCGATTCCCCGAAACTCTCGGACGCGTACATGCACACATACCTGCCTGCGACGACGACCGACCAGCCCGGGGCTGCTGCGAATACAACGGGCGCGAACGGAGGTGGGGGTGGTGGAGTCCGGGGTTGCAGAAAACCAAATATTGAACCGGTCGAACCGGTTATTTCGTTAACGTCATATCAAGTGCACGATCGGTTCGATCGCTGCCGCTTGCGCGCGCCCGAGTGGGCGTGCTTGCATGTGCGCGTGTCCCTATAACCGTCGACTCGTCTCCTCTTGACTCTCTTTTGAAGGAGGATGCGCGCGATGCGTGGCCCCTTTGTCCGCACGTGTGCGACTCTCCACGTGGACTTACCTGCGTGGTCGACGCGGATCAGTTGTTGAGAGAATTTTCGACGCCGAGTGCATTTTCTCATAAAAATTAGCTTAACCAAAAACACGTAATCTGCAAGCACTCGTGGAAATTTTTGTGGGAACTTCAATGCAATTTCGTCTGAATCTTGAACAGTCGATGAAGTAAGCCTGCAGCTTTGTAACTTTTCAAGAAAGCAGCTCTTTCTTCCTGTAATTTTTACGAAGATTTTCTTGTAAAAAATACAAAGCTTCGGAATTATTACAAGAAAAGCTCAAGCTTTCCGTAATTTTTATAGAGCTTTTTTTATCAATATTATAAAGCTTCGCTAACAATTCAGGATTCAGGTGAAAAGCTGATTTTCCCGTAATAAATGTTGAATGCTTGTCATTTTTAACAAATAAATGTTCTCAGTGTATGTATGGACGATTACGCGATGGGAAGGTTTACCGATAGAATTTCGATTTCATTGCTGCTTCTGGGTGACAGTTTTTAATTAGTCGATGCTTTTTGTTTGGTAATCATCAGAGTTGTGCACTTGACAGATTTAATTTGGCTTTCTTCTCTTTAGAGGAAGGCTTCGTAATTACGATGAAAATGTTGTTTGAGGGGATTTTATCGCGATAGAGATTACTGTTCTATAAAAAAAGCGTTTTAAGGTAAGAAATAAAAGATTAAGAATAAAAGAGAACTTGCTGTCGCGTAAATGAAAAAGGAAGAATTTAGAAAAGCCAGAAGCAGTTTATTCAGTCTCTCTATCTTATCTTATTAGATTTTCTTTTAAATCTGATAAAAGCAATAAAACAAAAGAGTTATTAAAATAACAATTGCGTGCACTTATAACTATATGTTTCTGATAAATCTGTATATAAATAATTACTTTTCTTAAAAAAGTCATACGCAATTGGAATTTTCATTTATTATCAAATCGACGAATAATAAAACAAAAAAAAAAGAAAGAATTTTCACTTTTCGAATACAGTGTGCCACTTGATACGGAACGTTGCGAGCAGAGATTCGTAGGTGTTCGCGTGTGATGCTCTCCTCACTGGGGACGCTGGGCTTTCGGCTTGCGCCGTTCGTACACCTACTACTAATGGCCGTGGGCACTGACCGTCACTAGGGTCATGGAACCGAAACGCTCGCCTCGTCTCTCTCTCTCTCTCTCTCTCTCTCTCTCTCTCTCTCTCTCTCTCTCTTTCCCCCGCTGGCCGAGAGAAAGGAACTGGACTATCTCGGAGCATGTATATACATATACAGTCTCTCTCTCTCTCTCACCGGCTCGGCCCCTCGCGCTCGTACTTGCGGCCGGCGTGTAGGGGTCGTCGACCGTGAATTTCGTATTACCTGTTGGATCGCGGACCTTTTCTACGTAACTCAATTAGGCAACGAGACGCCAAAAGAGCCGATGGGCGAGGTGCAACGCTCGCCCGAAGATCGCGATATTGCCGGCCTACCGAGTGTGCAGCGTTGCGGACGGCGAGTTCTCGTTTTTCTTTTTTTTTTTTACTCTCGGAGGGAGAGAGAGAGAGAGAGAGTCGCCAGCGAGTCGCTCTCGGGAAGTTTCAATTTGCACTCGCTTTGTGCCCGTCGCCTGCTTCCGATGAATTATTATTGTTGCTCTCCGCCGGCGCTTCGTTCGTGAACGTCGCGCCGGGATTTTTTTTGTCGGCTGCAAGTGCCGGCCGGCCGTTATGTAGGAATGAAATTTTAGTAATTTGCCGGACCGACTGCTCGTAAGATTTTTCTTTTATTCAAAAAACACATTTCCACGAGCAATTAATTTGAATAATTAGCTTAAATTAGACGAGCTCTCGCGACCTTGCGGAAAATCAGCGCTCGAAAACTCTTAGCTCGCTAACGCCCATTGTTGCGACTATTGACGAATTTAACTTTGCAATTACAGCGGTAATTAGACTTCACAGGATGTACTTTATGTTTCTGTTATGATTGAAAGCGTGTAAATGATTTTGTTTTTCGTCGGGCGCCTTAAATTATATACATTCCCCGACAGAGTAGTATAGTAGTCCAACGAGTCATTAGCTAATCCATTAGTCGTTACACTACTTTTGTGAAAGCGCACATGCATATAGAAAAGAGCGAGCAATGCCAAAATTATCAAGGAATGCATAAAGCGGTGAAAACGGTAGACTGCACGCAATTCTTAATTACCCCGGGCAATAACACATTTTCCGATAAGATCTAATGAGTAGCTCATATACACATATACTATGTACGCGTCACGTGAAAAGTGGTCCGCCTCTTTCTCTCGGCGCGTATACAGACGTGCAGTTACGCAAACAGTTAATAAGACCGGCGCTCACCGCCTCTCGCTTAACAGTTGAAATTTCAAGTGTCTTTCAGTCACGTGAAGTTTGCCCCGACTTCGCCTTCTTATGCCCGCAACTACAACTGGCATACTCGCCCGGAGTGGGCCTCACCCCACCTACTCCCAAGCGCAAACAGACTGAACTATTCAGAAACGGTTGCACTTAGTCGGTCGAAGCTTGCAACTTTTTCCGGCCGACGAATGCGACGACGACGTGGCCGAACGATGCGATCTCTCTTTTGAAAGAATTTCAGGCGTATTTATGATTCACGCGCTGCTGCGGTATCGATTTACCTGTTATATACCCCCCTCCCCTCCCCCGGACGACGCATGTGATAAAGACAAGTGTCTTATAGTCTTTTGAGTCATGCATTGCACGCTTATGTTTTGTATACGTATATCTGGATCATTGAGGTGTACTATATACCTTTACTCGTCTATTAGGAGTTAGTAAATTGATAAGGAAAGAAATACGCAATCGTTATTATTATTTTTATTCTTAACTGCTGATCACTATAGAAGTCCGAAAATTTTTATAGTTTTAAAAAGTCAATTTGAACAACTGCATGTTTTAATTGCACTTAATATAAATTTCAGTATAATTAAAATCTATTTATTGTACGACACAATATTTTGGTTAATTTTAAGTATACGTATTAAAACTTTTTGAATTGTATCGATCGTTCAACCAGAAAACTATATGCTTCAACTAAACGGATTCTTTTTTAAAATGCTTCATAATATTTCTGCAACCGTTTTTTAAGGGTAGTAGTAAACGAAATTAACAGATAAAAGTTACCAGATTTAAAATCTGTAATATCGAAGTGCAAAAGTTACTAGACACTTTTTGTAAACAATTTTTCTCCTATTGAATAATTAAAAATTCATTGAAAATCGTGCTCCACTAAATCATAGATTAGTAAAACATATTTCAGCAACTTTTGTGTAGTAACCTTAGAGATTCGTGTCACTTATTCAGCCTTAGAGATAGTGTGCCGATTGTAGTGACTGCGCGCGCATAACAAGGATTATTAATAAGAAATTTACAAAGCCCGTTATGAACTGTCATGTTTACGGCTTAGGCGCGGAGTATACCGTTAACGAGCTGCTTACTATGAATACAATAATAATTGTTTAAAAAAAAAGGGGCAGTCACAATTGAGCATCGACTGTATGCCTGCACAATAGTGCGTGCGTGCCTCGCGTTTTATTTGGCGTGAAACGAGAGACAAACAAAGTGCTCCAGGATCGAAACTCGAAAAATAATGCGGTATTATCGCTTCGCGAGTATCCGCGTGAGCAATGAAAGCAAAAAAACAAAAAAATATTGTTTAACCCTCTTCATTAACGGTGATAAACAATAAAATATGCATTTAGAGCGGCCTTTCAATTACCGCGCACTGTACGTACCTTTTTATTACCTCTTGGTAATAAATATTGTACCTAGCTGTTAGGGCTTATGAATTATTGAAGAGTCTCAACACCGCCTGGCCGGAAACATGTAGAACTGCGCCGCTGTACTTTATTTTTTCCAAAACGGGCATCTTAAATAACTTCGGATCGATACAGGGGAGTGTACACGGACCTCCATGTACCCCAGTAACACCTGAAAATTAATTCCGCGCCGGTGTCGCGAGCGTAATTTTATTAGCTTCGATTCTTCCCGCGATGATCGTTTATTATTTCTTCTTCGTTGCGGCACCGCTCGGGTGATATACCCGCGGCAAAAAAAGAAAGGATATCGCAAGAACCTCGTTGTGTCGAGTGGGGATCTTTTTGTGTCGGCCAATCATCGCATCAAATTTTTTTATTCTACCTGGGCACGGAGTACCGTTAGTTTCCCGCGAATGCCTCGGCAATTCATCGTAAGCAATTTCGCGCTGATCAAACACGTCGCCTTGGAAATAATAAAACAATTACTCCAGAATTTCTTTAACGGTTGCCTCCCACTACTGTTACTAAAATAATACATTACGCAAATCATAGCTCGCAAAGTAGGGGATTCTCGCATCTTATTTATGTAATGTATTTTTTTTTATTATTATTTTAACGCAAGTATGAGTCAAATTTAACAATAGATAGGAGATGTATAATGCATTTAAATAATGTATAAATCAATGTATTAATTATTACTTTATTCATGCAACATTTAAAATACTATTTAAAGGTGAACCAGTGAAAAATTAATCACTAAATAGAGTAGATCTTAATTTACTACAATTTTTTATAAACTTTCAATAATTATATTAATTTGTCGCTAATTCAGTATTAAATTAATTTGCTTTTCACTCTGAAGATTCTCACCTCTTAAAAAACAACGGCAGGATGATATGAAGTAATTTAAAAATAAAATTGATTGGTTAAAGGATAAATATCCGGTTAAGTACGACGCCAAAATTCAAAAAGATTTCATATATATACTTAATATTTCAATTTGATTAATCAAAGAAGAGTATGTTCGATTTAATTACATTAACAGATAAATAAAATAATCATTAAATTGTAAAATTGTCTATTTATTCTTAACTTTATTTATTTTAAATAAGAGTTATTAATAAAAAGTGTAAAAGCTGCTCTATAATTGATATTGTAACTCCAAAAATGTGTCCCAGCGAAGAACACGTGAATTTTTTTATAGTAGGCACAAAATATTAAAAACTTTTTCTTTCCCTTTTTTTCTAGTCAACGCGGTACTCGGCTTATTCAGTTTCTGCGATTGCGCCATTAGCGATTTTCGTTCCGAAGCGCACGGGAAATATGCAAAGAGACGCGCATTAGCAGCACCAGCAATTTTCGTGGGGCCGCGACGATCGATTCGCAATATTCGCCACTAGGACGAGGAGAGACCGTTACCTCGTTTTTTTTAGTTTTTTTTTTTGTTCTCGTATACATACGCATTTGGTCAGCACAGTGGGTTCCAAAATAACAACAACAAAAAAAAAAATATTTGCCTTGCTTACGTGCGCATATATACGACGCACTTGCCTCGCGGGGACTCACAATTTGCGCAAGTACATTTCCCTGTATAAAGATGTAATTTACGTCATGCGACGTATGCGTGCGCGCGACTGCGACCCAATTACCGCGCCGTCGCCACCGAGGTATTCCTCGTTGCGCTCTGCATGTAAGAGTGCACACGGCGCGGCGGGAAAGGCGAATAAGTCGCCGCGGTGTATACGCTCGACCGCATCGAGCGCTCGACCCGATTGGATTCGTGTCATGCGAATCTCGGAGACAATCGATCCTCCGCCACGTCGAGGCGCGCGGGGGGGAAGGCTTTATTGCCCGATGCGCGAAAATTGCAAATAATCGCCCGCTAATACACGCGGTGATTGGAGGCCCGAAAATTACTTCCTCGTCGTGTTAATCATCATGAATGAGTCTCTCTACGATTCTCGCCTTTATTTATGCCTTCGATTTGATTAAGACGCTTTTAGCAGTATGTTGAGTTGATTAAGTTTAAATCTTCACGTGATGGTTCTTGGAGTATTAGTAGGTGATTTTATTTATTAGTGTATAGCGTGCGAAATGATTGGAGATCTGGGTTGTATCGTAAAAAAATCCATGGAAAAAAAAATAAATTACAGGATGTTAAGAAATTGTGAAAGGAGATATTTGATTAATTAAAGAATAAATTTTTGATTAAATGGTGCAAACATTCAAATTAATATTAAGGTACCTGTGCCTAATATGGGCATGCGCCTAATATGGCCATGTTCTGGTATTTCGAATTGACCCGCGCTAC
>JAWWEP010021815.1:5463-16395 GCA_035582995.1 Sycophila quercilanae | reverse complement strand
ATGTAGTATGTACCTGAACAGTGAGGCCAGGTACGATTCCTCGGCAAACGCCGCATCCGAGCCTGCCTTTCTCGCCGACGAGTACTCGGATTCTGATTTCATTGCTGACGGCGTCACCGTACTGTAGCTGCTGCTGCTGCTGCTGCACCATGTGCCATGTGACTGGATCGTTGGGATTGCTGAAGCATTTAAAATGACGCATGAGGAATGCGGCATTGCTGAAATGATTTTGTCGAAAAGGCTTTATTGGTACGAATTGGATTGTCAGTTTGCACACAACAGAGTTACATTTTGAACGCGTATCGGATTGAATATGACAAGACAGCACTCTTCAACTAATCCAATCGATACCTACGATAATTCTATGGCTCCCCATTATTAATTAATGTGAAGTAACTTACTCTTTGACTGGTATCATCCCAACGCCTATGGAAGAAAAGAAAATTGTTATGTTAATAATCTAAATTTGTTTTGAAATTATAATTTTGGTGAATTGAATATTTTCGAGGATTACTCACTTCGAATTTTAAGAACGAGAACTTGTTGATTTTTCGCGAGGAGTGCAACTTCCTGATGAACGGCATCTTCTACCGGATACCCGTTAACACGAAGTATTTGATCTCCAACCTGTTCGATAAGAAAATTTGTTACAACTACTTTCTAGAGAATGAAGTTGAATACTTTATAGAGACTGAAGTTTTTTTTATAGATCTTCATTCAAACCACGTAAAATATTTTCTCTATGTCTAAGTGTCTAGTAATTAATTAAAGTTTAAAAATAAAGGTTATTTTTCTCGAACAGTCTAGTTAATAAATTATCCGATGTATTTATAGAAAATCAAATTATCGATAAGTGAATTTAGCGATTTAATTTCTTCATCTAGAAATATCGTATAAATATTCATGAAGTTCTCTAAACAAGTCGATCGATGTCTGAATCACCTTCCGCCTCACTTTGAAAAGTATATCGTTGAACGTACAAATCGAGAATAGAAATTTTTCTGTCAATAGAAAAAACGACTCGTTCAAATTTTATTTTATTTTCGCGTCCCTATCAGTCGTCAACTTTCCGTTCCATTCCAAGCCGACCCAACGTCATACAACGAAGAGCCTGAAAACTTCTCCGCATTCCAGTGCACTCCAGTGCACTTCCACGGAAGCGTCGCGGCGAGATGAAAGTTTCGCGGCAGCCATTCATAGAACACCGGCGCCGAAAGAAGAAAAGGGTCGCCGAGGCTCATCGGCGACGGGAAAAGAGCGTGACTTACCCTGAGGCCGTTATGGTGCGCCTCGCCGCCGGGCACGACGTCGCTGACGTAGAAGCCGGCGGCGTACTCGCGGCCGCCGCGCAGCGAGAAGCCGAAGCCCGCGGCGCCCCGACGGCGTAGCTTCACGTTGCGGGTGACGCCGATGACGGCCATGCGGCCGCCGCCACCCCCGCCGTTGCCGTTCGCCGCCACCGTCGAGCCCGCGCTCGAGGCGCTCGACGAGCCGCCAGCCCTGGAAAAAAGAAACGGACGATTCAGCGAGCTATACATTTTTTTTTTGCTTTTTAGTTCTTTGTGGGGAGTTGCCACCTGGTACCCGGGTGATTATCATTCAAACTGTCATTTTTGCCCAGGCCGCTAGGCGGTGTGTAAGGAAGATGTTTTTAGAAGGTATACTGGGAGTGTCGCCAGAAGCGTTCGGAGAATATAACGGTGGGTGATACTTTTTTTTTTGGACTTCTTTCGATTGATCGCAGTTGCGGGACAATACAATGCAATGTGAGATTCTTAAAGTGATTTCCTATGTTTAACACCTCTTTTTTTTTCTTGTGTAAAATTTTTTTGTGTAAAGCGAATCCGACTATATGTGTTCTAAACTGTGTGACCTGATTCTGAAAATGTATGATGTTATGAGCGATAGTTTTCATCAATCATAATGTATAAAAAGGAATGAGTCAAACATTGAAAATGCCTTCACGCTATATGCCTTTTCATTAAATTTGTACTACAAAAGGTGTGCACCACAAAGCGAATTTCATTAAAAAATTATATTTCGTTTAAAGATTTATATAAACAATATATATTTTTAAGTCGTTGTAGATATTCATATATAGTAACAAAAAATTGTTTATTGAACAAATACACGTGTAAATCAAAATTGAAAGTAGCCCATTAAAATCTCTTGAAAAGTTTAAATAAGCCAGATTAGGATAATTTATTGACACATGTCCAAAGTTTACATGAAAAAAAGAAAGATTCATAATTTCATAATACTGTGCCTTTCTATCTTAGAATTATTTTTATTTTTTCAGATCAATTTTAATCGACAAAAAGAAGAATTACGATGGGTCAACTTTAAAAGATAACAAAAACCACTATTATTTATTTATTTTAAATAACTCGGCGAAAGTCGAGAGTTCGAACAATTAACAAGATTTTTAACGTCCGTTTAATAAAAACTTATAGCTTTGGCGAAGCACGCAAAGAACTTAATGAATACCATTGGCAACCTTAAAAAAAAAGTCAGACCAACAATAATTTTAAAGGTTTTCTTTCTTGAAATCCTATTTTTCAAATTATCTCAAATGGAGCCGCTATCTTATCAATAATTTATATAAATGGTTACAGCGATTACTAATATTTTCCTTCAAACCCACAGTTTGCGTTTAAGCGAAAGTTAATAAAGCCAACTTTTCCCTAAGTATATCATTGCGGGAGAGTAAATGGCAGATATGAAAGGACAATAAAAAAAGGCAGCCTCTTATTACGGGTAATTTTCAAATGTTATACCCCAATACGTTATTACAACGAAAGTAAAGTGAGTATCTTTATGGGACGTCTTGCCAGACACGGAAATATCTACTGAAAACAGACACTCGGCCGCGAAACGCTCGAAGTCGAAGAATTTAAGCGTTTTTCCTCCACTTCGTTTTCCCGCGGCGCGCCTTTAAAAATTTACCAACAATTACCTCAAATTCGACTTTTTCCTTCGAACGTTCGTTTAATGATTGTTTATCGTCAAGGTGATCGAGTGCGACTGCAATTAACCGCAGAGCCCGAGCCCCGGCGACGCACTGCGACTACGATGCAAAAACGAATAAAAATAATAATATAATAAAAAAAAAAAACAATGAAGAAGAGAAAATTCTGCAAAAAAGTCGGATGGCACGGAGGTGACGCACGCGAGTAGAAGCGTTAAACGCGTGCAAAAATGTCAGCGTCTCTCTTTCTCGTGCGGAAGGCTGGCCATTAGAAAATAGCGCGTTAACGGTGCACCGGCCGAGTAGGACGACGAATGGGATGCCATACGTGAACGCCGTATACCGTAAAATGGAGTGAATCGACCGCCAAATATCACCTTTCTTTGTTCAATTCCTTCAGGAATTGGTACGAACTTTTCTCCGGAAAATTAGTGCTTAACGAAGTACGCAGTTTTCTTGGCTATATACTGAAAATGTTTCGAGATTTTTCTTTTAAACGTGTGCTAGAAAATCTGAGGTACGAATGCATTCATTAAATTTGAATGGGATGTACACTTAACGCTAATTGTTCCGTTTCGAATGCGGATTTTGAATTGGCAATATATATCGTTAGAATGTAATTTGTGGGCATAAAAATTTCGATTTTCTTTTGGCTTTTTATGCAGACGATTCTTTGAGTAACGTATGCTATTTTGGGGTCGAATTCGAAACTAGCCAATTAACGTTGTGTGGTCTTACAATTAACTTGTACGTTAACATGCCGTTTTGGCGTAATTTGATCATTTTTATAGGGTATGTGTGCTTTCCAAAGTTGAATTGACAAAAAACCTCTGAATGCATTAATAATAAGTGTGTACTCTGTTAATCATCAGTTTAGTGCAGAACATACACTTTACTAATTTCTAGTGGTTTCTCTAGAAGATCAATACAGAAAATTTCGATAACGAAAAATCTACTGTAGCAAAAAACCAAACTATATACTAATGACTTAAAAATCTATATTTCTTGCTATAACATTAGGCTATACGGCTTTAATTTAATTAATTTAATTATAGATATTTACTTTAACTTTTCGTACAAATAGACAACATCATTGAAAAAGAAAATGTATCTATAGTTAACTTTTAAAATATTCAAGTTAAATTTTACTATAATTATATTCTCGTTATATATAACATACATTTCTAGTGAAATTTGCTAGGAATTATATTTATTTATTTATTTAACTTATTAAACGTGCTACGTAGGCCCTAATTACGAAAATTATACAGATTTCATAAATACAAAAAGACTAAGTTACTAAAATTATACAATTATTTTTATTAATTGTCAAGTGCTATAATTATCTATAAAAAAAAAATCCGAAGTTCTGGCACTCTCCTAGTAAGTGCCTAGTAGTTGTGAATGAAGCGCTGGAAAAAAATGTAACGGTAGGTAGCGGCGTATCCGCAAAATGTCCGATGGCAAAGTAAACAAGCGAATTTCACGAGTCGCAGATTGTCACGCGAGTGCACCGCGCGGCGTTTCTCTTTCTCGCCTGCGTAGGCGTTACAAAATGCCCGTGGCGAGGGAAGCGCACTTGTCTCGCCCGCCCAGGTGGAAAAGTCGAGAGACGGAGAGATGCGCGCCGCTGTTATTTTCTCCCGCGCGGACTTGGCGCTCGCTATTGTCTCTCTCTCTCTCTCTCTCTCTCTCTCTAATTTAACCACCTCAATTCAAGCGTGTACATCATGTACATTTTTACGCTCCCGCGGTGTCGGACTTATTTTCCTCGGATGTGTTTTAGCGCGCGGGATTTGTTAAATTGAATTTGAATGGGTAATTGCGGGGGGAAGACTGCTCGTTTCCTATATGTAAAAATCAGCACAACCGTTCGGAGTTTAGTGTATACCTACTTGGCGTGTTAGCTTGCAAATGTTTTATATTCGGCAAAAGTCGTAAAACAAAACGAAAGCTCGTTTACGGCGAGGGATCAACGAGTATTTATGATTTGACACTAACAAGATTTATTTTTATGCCGTATATTCACTCTTTTTTTTTGTATAGGATTATGCTATTAACACAGTTTCTTTTGTACCTATAATTCTAACCATAATTATGCCTATCTCTTTAGAAACTAGACTAGTTACTCATACCATTTTACATATATAAACGCAAAATTTATCTTACTTCTTTCTTCGATAATTCATCTAATTCATCTCATTAAAAAACTTAATATTTTTCTATTATAACTTAAAGATATACTGAGTATATAAAAATTATGCAAAGGCACTTTGATAGCCAACGCCAGTGGAGTAAAAATACTTCGCCAGGCAGTCCTAAGCAACAAAGGAGATAAATCGACACTCGCAGCGCACTCGCGAGGCGTGGTGTAAAAAAATTCATAAATATTCAGATTTTAACAGTGCAATTCCCTCCACAGAAATTTTCGAAAATTATTCATCCGCCGCCGAGAGCCTGGCGAACCGAGAAGAAAAAAGGCAGCGCGGAGGGGGGGGGGGGCGAGGGTAGAGGTACGCGAGATAACCGCGAGGGGCAGTACATCATCGGAGGAAATTATTTACGGCCGGGGAAAAGAAACGAGAAGGCTCGCGGGGGAGAAGAAAGAGCGACATTGGCGCGTCGACGGCACAAGGTCGGACCGAGCAGCAACGCCGAGCCGCGGCCGAGCGTATTTCACCGGAGAGCCGAGGCTGCTGCCGGTGTACCGTTACGCGCGCCGATCGTCTATCTGCTCGAGTTTGCTCCGCGGAGAAAAACGCGCGAGCTCCTCTATGCCCGCGAGAATGCTATACCTGCCGGGGCCGAGCTGCCCGCCGCGGTGTGTATACGGCCGTCGAAGAATGGACTTTTTAATCGAGTGGCTCGCGGCTGAGCCGGGAAACCTCGCTTTTTACGCTGGACGATCGAGTGATTCTTTCTTGCCGTGGAGGAAGCTTCTTTTTTTTGTTACAAAAAAAATTCTTTTTTTGAAAAAAAAATTCATTTATTCCGGACATGCGATGACGTTTCGTTTTTGCTTTTCGAAGAAGCGAGGGACTGGAGGAAGGATTTTTTGAGGTTGTTTTAAATAAATAGCTGCAGGACGACAGTGGGCGTGCTGGTGTTATTTGAGAAATTGATTGGAAAAATTTATCTATATGTAAAAGTATGTTTTAGAGATAGTATTGCGCCATTGGTAAAGAATTAATCGCAATAGCTTTATAAAAAGTTTATTAAAATATTTTGTAATGTTTCAGGATTTCAATTTCTACATCAAGTTTTTTTTTACATACAATGTTGCAGAATTGTTTTTACAGATGATAATAAATTTATAAATGAAAATTTTTAGTTTAATTTAGAAGATCAAATTTAATTAATAAATTGTAAAGTTTTCGGGAAAGAGCACCCTTTGTGAGATTCCTTCACATAATACGCCTTTTTTGCGGGCTACAATTTGTCTATAAATAATCATGCTGAGTCCTTAGAACCGTTTACTACTGCTACTTCACTATAGCTATTTTTAATCTTTCAAATTTTCTTGATTATTACTCTCGAAAAATGAATAAATTAAATTTTACTTAAATAATTTTACTTTTTTTCTTATTTAAATACTTATCACGTAAAATTAATGTATATTCACTCATTCGATGTCAACTTCACTTCTTCATACAGATTTAGAGAGTAATAATGAATTGTATGTCTATAAAAGGCAAAAATATATATCTACTCCTATTTTTACAAAAAAAAAACCTTGAAAGATCTATTAATCGATCGAAACTGTAGCAAAGTAGTACACAACTTCCGTATAAGTCGCTCAGACTCCCGCAGCAATCACATTTCCACACTATAATAGAACGTCGATTGATGCTTATCATCTTTTTTTTTGCCTCTCCGCGAAAGTCGGGTATTCCATTAAGTATCTCTTAATAGAAGCGCAACAGGACCATCGTGACCATCGGGAGGTTCACTTCTCGTGTCGTGTAGCGATTAAGGACAGTGCCCCATGCTCGCCATTCAAATTTTCTCGAAGTTAATTTAATTACGCGCGCGTAAAGTGGACCCTTTCTTTCTTTTCTCGGCGCGTTTACACGGCCGTCTAACAATTTTCTAATTACGCTATCCGATTACTTTCGGGCCGCGATATAATGGAGGCTCGTGCTTATCTCGTTGACTTGATTGCGGCCGCGCTATTTTATCGAGAGCTCATCTCCCTTCGTTAATTCAATGGTAATTGTTACGAGCGAGTGCTCGACGTTATGTCTGCCGTTTTCTGACTACCTTTATTTCTTTTTTTCTTCGAACTCATCGATTGTCGAACCCTCGCCGAAGCTACTTATTGTTAGTTAACGCAAATGATTATTACGAGTTACTTTTATACATGGCCGATTTTGCCTCTTTACGTTAGCGAGTAAGATATTAACAATATTTTTTTAAGGATATAGTCAAAAGTTCTTTTTTAGCGGAATTATATTTTATTTAAAACGTACGAAATTTATTGAGAAAAGACTTTATATTATTACAATGTTACAACATAATATATTTCTGCGAATTTTCTCATTCATTAATTAGAGTTACATCACATTTACGAGAGTACGAGATTCAGATGTTTTTTTAACAACCGCCTGTAACTGTCGGCTGGTATACGAACGAATAACAAGTTGAAGTAACGCGGAAACAATTTGTGGCAAAAATCAAAAATTTCTTAAAATTATGCCGACGATCGTTGGCAGTTTCTGGGAAGAATCGATTCCGGGAAATTGGTACAACGGCGTTTAGAGCATGGCTATAAAACTTCTTAAAATAGCGCGCATTGTGTGTCGAAAGATGAATGATGTACGAAGATGAACTCGCGGCGTTCCTTCCATTTCTGAGCCTACTTTCTCCCCTGAGATTTTTTTTTACGCAGTTGCTTTCGATTCCATCGTGTCCGATCGTCCATAATTCTCTGATAAAAGTTATTGTTTTTATGCACAGATTCGCACGAATGTAACTGATGATTAAATAAATATCTTTATTCCTTCGAATAATTAAATTATTTCTATGGATGATCTATTTATTTAAATGTTATGTGTGTGCGTTAAAAAATACAAAATATATGTATAAATATAACGATTAATTTGGCGTTAAAGTTTTTAATTTAGCGTTAAAAAAAATTACTATTACTATTAAAAAAAATAACTATTATATTATGTATATCATTAAAATCATCAGGTCAGTTGAAGTAACCAGATTTACGCAAAATGTCTTGTTACCTTAAAATTCCTAGAGTGTACTGAGACAATTTCGCTGCTTTGCCAACGCCTATACTGAAAGAAAATGCAACTTCATTTGGGATGCGCGTCGACCAAGATACATTTGCCGTTAAGGCGATAAATGAGACACACGAAAACTTGTCATTCCTTGTGCGTGCGTTTTGTCCGTTACACTAACGTGTCGGGATTCTTTCGTCACTTGCATAATGTAATGATTTTTCTTTGTCTTGAAGAATTTTTTTTACGCAATTCCTTCTGGATAGCTGTACGTAACCGTATTTTTATTGTTCAATTTAATTAATAAATTGAAAAATGTCTATTATTGAGCATAAAATTTATGCTTAAGCTTTTTCGAGAATCCATAAAATTATTAATTAAAACTCTATTGTTACGAGATCATCTGAGCGTTGGAAAATTAAATCTGAATTTTCCATGCTTATTGTCATTATGTATAATGCCAAATCGACGAGCATTACTTTTTTTTATTATTTCGATCCAGCCAGCAATTCATTTGACTTCCGCAAATAAATTTGTGAAAGTCGCGTATGCTAATCATCATAAGCGATAACTACTTTTCCATTAAAATATTAAAGGCGGGACTTTCAAAAATAAGTAAAACATAAAAATCATTAATTTCCAAGAAAATAAAGTGACACTGTCCCACTTTGAATCCGAATAATGCCATCTGAAATAATCGATTAGCCGGTTTCGTCGCTGGAACGGAGAAGAGGACGAAAAGAAGACTCGAAAGAAAGAATCATCGCGAGAAATCCACAATCTAATTTAGCGTAAAGGCGTCATTACAGAAATATGAGGTAGGAGAGCGCTTTTGCATCGAGCGCGCCGCAATAGATCAGATTAAATTGCCATTCTCGAGAGAGGAAAACTGGTCGGTCCGACGCTTTCTAAACGCCGAGCGTGACGTAAAGTGACGAAAAATCGAAAGGAAAATCAGTGGCCGGGTATCGCTTTCGGACGGTCATTTCCGTGGGTTTATTCCCCGGTTGGACGGATAGGCGGTTCTGCTTATAGCTGTAAGTAGCTCTAAGCGGCGGTTACTTCGCTGTCCGTTATCGCGCGATTTTATCCCGGTCGGGGCGACTTTCTTGGACCACTGGGCCCGGTGTGTGGATATTACGGGCCACCGCGAGATACTAATGGACTGGGCGTTAAATTATATTTTTCGCTCACCCCGGGCGGTTCGTAAAGATCATGGTCGATAATTAATTTGAGATTTTTTCTTCGTCAATGCAAAACTTGTAAAAATGCATTTTTTTTTGTATACGCTTTGCTCAGTTTGTTATACGACCTATTTCGGATTTATTTATATACGTAATTAACAATTTATTTCGAATAGGCAGCTATATAAATCTGCTGGAAAGATAATTTTTAAGACAAGAAATCAAATCGGGTGAAATTGAGTTTTTTTTTTGTTAATTTATGTGAATTAACGAATATGTAAATATTTTGAAAGCTCAAAAATCGTTAATTCATAGTGAACCATTTTTCATTCATAAAAATTAAATTTTTCTTTAGAAAAATTTCGATACGCCTTATCTTCACAGAATCTTTATACTTACATGTCATTATTTCAAAAAAAATATTCATAACTTTATATAATATTTTTCTTATTTTATTGTGAAATTTAAAAAAAAAAGAAGTATCAAATTAAGTTGGAGGAAGCTACGTGCCAATCTATTGGCAGCTGTTTTTTAACTATGTTGTTCATCAGTAACTGCAGTTCACGCTGAAGAATAAAAATAAAATTATAATATACGATTTTTAAGTATATAATTTTATTTTAATAATTTATATAATTATAATTTTATAAACACTTTTCATTGTGAGCAAGTGAAGGTGAGGCGCATCCGGTATTCGATGAATTAATCTCTGAAAAAAAAATAAAGAAAATGTGCTTTCGCGTGCGGGACCGGGAGCGCTCTTATACGGCGCTCGAAATCGAAATTTGTAGGTCGTCGCTCCGGGGGGTCACGCTCGCGCGCTCACGAAAATCAGGGTCAGCCTATCGGACGACATTCCCGGGCGCGCGCGCCGTGGAGGCGCGAAAGTGAATCTCCGCGGACACAATGAAAACCTGGCGTGTTGTATATAGCTATACTCGCGGTGCGCTTTTCGGATGCCTCTGCCGGGCCACGTTCAAAGCTGCGTAATTTCAGGGGGATTTCAATCGCCGGCTTGTCGCTCGTTAAACCGACGGCTATTTGGATCGTTTCGTTCGTTCATGTTTTTTTACGACGCCCTGTCGCCTTTTTCGACGGTGTTTATATGGGCCTGTTCTTTTGTTTTTTGTTTTTGGTGAGTTAAGAGGTGGTGCACTTTGCTAGCGGAGACCGTTTACGAATTGCGGCTGTTCGAGGCGCGCGCGCCGCAGGTGCGTGCGGGTATACCCTCTAATTTTGAATTTCGTGATTGTTCGATAAATTTTCGTTAAAAGGGGGGCCTTTAAAACGCTTTAAATGCACTTGCGTAACGATCTTGCCGCGGATACTTCATACGTGCTCGCGGGTATATTAAAGTAATGTGTCGCTGATTATTCTTTTAGTGACCGAATAACAAAGTTATTTTTGTGCAGTAAAAGTTTTTCTTAATTATAGTGCAATTTCGTGTAAGATGACTGTAATGAGCACCGGGGAAATAAAAAAAATTATAAGCATTTTATAATTATGAGCGTTAAACAAAGTATTTAGGATATATTTAACTTGAAAATAA
>JAWWEP010021767.1:0-16019 GCA_035582995.1 Sycophila quercilanae | reverse complement strand
AGACTTTTTTATAAATATTATTATGTTCTTAGGAACGCCCCCTTTTCCATTTTTAGAATACCAAGTGGTATACTTACTCAAAGCAACTTTTTGCACTAAGTAGTAAGAATCTCTAGCTTGATTTCTCAATGTTTCCATAAACTTATGTTATTTAAAATATATACAGTGTAATAAATAATATTTCAATTTATTTAAATAAAGCCAACTTTTACAAAAATTATTTTGCTTTTAAAAGCATTCAGCGGTATGCTTATTTAAAGCGAATTTTGTCTGTAAGTAGTAAGTTCCCAGTTTGGTCAGACATTTTTTTATTCTAATCTCCAGCTTAGTTTCCGAATTTGCCCGCAAACTTTAGTTTCTCTTAAAAAAAGACAAACTTAAACAAAAATATTTCAATTTATTTAAATTGAAGACAACAAGCCGTAATTCCGCAGTTTTTTTAAAGCTCACTAAATACACATTTTGTATCTCAAATCTCAGGACGCCGAGAGAGTCTCGCTGCTCCAAAATTTTCTTTAAATAAAGAAAACATCCCTTCCGGAAAGAACGAATAGAAGCGGAACGCTCTACTCTAAAAACTCGAGACAAAACCCGACCGCAAAGTCACGTCTTCGAAAAGTGGAGGAAAAAAAGAAAGAGAAAGAGAGAGAGAGAGAAAAAAAAATTCAGTAGGCAAGCATGAAAGCGAGCGAATTTTAACTCGCCCACAGCCGAGGTATATAATAGACAGCCCCGGTGCAAGGTCTAAGTCGTGGGCGTCCAAGCGTGCAGTCAGCCGACTTTGTTTTGCCTATTTCGCCGGGCGCGAGGTTAAAAAATTCAACGGAAAAGAATGCGCGACTTCGGAATGGCGCGCGGGAGTCACGCTCGGATGGAAAGGTCTCAGACAGCTCGGGCACAAGCGGAGTGACGTCAGCAGAGCTACTACGCGAACTCGCCACGAAAGGACCTCGCAAGTCGTGCCCGAGACGTAGAGTAATCGTTCGGAGAGCCTTGTCGTATTTGATAAATGAATCGCACCGAGTTGCGGAGAGAGAGAGAGAGAGAGAGAGAGAGAGAGAAATTGAGAGAGAGAGAGAGAGAGAGACTGTAGACAGACGGGGATAGACGCGGAGTGCTTTATTAATGCTCGCGAGTCTTATTAGGAGCTGCGTTCTCGTGATAAACAAATGAAAGTGGCGGACTTTCTTTTTTAATGTCGTGGCGAAATTTATTATTTGCCTCGGCGGTGGTAAACGAGCGAACTTTTTTCCAATTGGCTCGCAGTGAATAAGTCACCCAGATAAATTAATGAAATTTTTTTTTTTTTACTTCACCGCTTGAGAAAGTTGTTTAGGATGTGTGTACATAGTGCGGTGGTTAAGAGCCGAGAAAAAGTCTTGTGCAACTGACAATGATTAAACCTCTTACTTAAAAAGACCATTTAATTTCAAGAGGGAAGAAACTTACGAGACCGCTACTTGTTCTGAGCGTTTTTTCATCAATTTAAATCTAACGATTCTACGTCGCAAGTAAAAAGAAAAAAAATAATCAAATCGGTTAAAGTTTTATTACTGCACTATTGCTTCCTTCTAGAAGAAACTGACAAGGCAAAAAAAAAGTTTTAGAGAGAACATTGCAGGAATTTGTTTTGAACCACTGGAGTCAAAATATACCATTTCTAGAAAATGCCCGTATGTGTGTGTGTGTGTGGTTTTTTATTTTTCGGTCAATTTTGTTGGGACGACTTTCAAAATTTTTCGCTTTCTTTTCAATATGCGTGGAAAAGAATAATAATATATGAAAAAATTCTTACAATAATAATTCTTAAAATTTGAATTTATGAAAATGCTTAAGCTACTTTTAATAAAACAGTCTATTCTAATTTAAAATATTTTATTTTAATAAAGCTAACTGCCAATTTATTGTCTCTTTTTTTTACAGAATTCCATTTATTTATTTATTTTAAATAATACATTCTAGACGTTATTTATTGATTTATAAATAAACTCACGCGATGTTTTTAAATTGGATGGAAAAGCCAAAATGTGGGATAATAGTTTGCGATGCTCGAATAGTAATGGGCGTTAACGGCGCATATCTATTCGTCGGTAGGATGCGTGCGCGTGTCGCCTAGAGCCTAAGACAGTGCCGGCGGATGATCGGTCGTTCTAGGAATGTCAGATATTAAAATACCGTAGACTCTTCAGACCCCCGGCGACGCCTCGTCCTTTGGTATGTTCTCTTTCTCTCTCCCTCTTCAGGACTCATTCTCTTCTTCATTCCTCCACTGTCTAATCTACCCTTCTGCTCTCATTCTCCTTCGCAACATTTGTAAGCGGAAAATTTCATTGAAATAAAATTTTTAAAGGCACTTCTTTATTATTTATTTGAATGTCTCTGTGCGTGAAAATTTATATGATTTAACCATTTTATGAAGTACTTTTTATAAAAATATTTTGTATATTTTTACGAAGCTCAAATCTACTACTTATCAAGTCCTTTAAAAAGTTGTGTACTTTGTTTTGGATAACCTTTTTTGAAGTATATTTCGTTCTTCGCCTTTATTCATCATTTAACGCATTTCAACGTCATTTTATTTTTCTTGTGTTTTTTTGTTTTACCCTCTTTTAGGTCTCTCTCTTTCTCTCTCTTTCTTGGCGGGTAAATCCTTTCATTTGTGGTTCATTTAACGTCGCGCTGTTGCACTTACTGGATTCCCGTTCGTTTCAGCTCGGATATTGTAGAAGTAAGTTTCCACCCGAAAATTTTGGGATACTTACTCCATTACTTATCCGGCTTTTTCCGTGTTTGCTATCAAAGCGTTTCCGCAAAACCACTTATTTATATTATGTCCTCGACGTTTCGTCTGCTGCTCATCGAGTTTCACGGTAATTTTTCGTGTTGCGGAAGTTTGCAAGAAGTTGCTCTTTTTATTGATCCGAAAAAGAGATAGCAGATAGCCGTAGGAACGATTGTTTCCAAAGTTTACTTTTGTTTGACCGAACTTATTGGGTTTCTTTAATTGAAAGATTCTTTGATTGAAGGAACTCGTAACTTTTCGAATCATTGTCTTTTGTGGCTATAACTATCGCATGCTTCATTGAAAGAATTTTCAGCATACTGACACTAAAGAATGTATATCGTTTCTTGTTTTTTTTTTCTTGCGAAACCAGGTCTTATTTACAATTTGGACAAAATTCAAGAAGGTTTACCATAAATACATTTTAAAGGATCAATCAATCATTTACTTTGATTAAAATATATTTGTTTATTTTAAAAATGAAATTATTTAAGGAAAACTAAATAAAGAAGCATTAACGAAAATAAAGATTTGCAATTGGAGAGTAATAAAAACGTTTTTTCATTGTATATTAATAAACGTAAAATAAGTCGTCTGACTATGTGCAATAAATTTTTTTATGAAACGTAACTCTTAATTGAAATTCGCGATACGTTAATTAAAATTCCATCAGACGATTACAATCAAATGCAACGTACGTTTTCTGCAGTTTGTCGGGCGCAGAGTTTTACGTAGCCATTACGTCAAATTGGCATTGAAAGGAGTTATTTTATTAATTAAAATTCTTGCCGTCCGCTGATTATTCGCATTCGGGTAATTAGCAACATTAACGATTAACATTTTCCTGCTCGCCTTTTTACAGCCACGGAAAACTTTTCGCCCGACCGCTTCGTTTAATAAAGCCCAGATCGACGAAGAGAGCTTTCAAGCAAGTATTGCGCTTGAGTTATCTGCAGAATGTAATAATTAAACAATTCTTAGCTGTCAAGTTTTTTCCGTTTGCTTTAGCTTTATTTTGTCAATTTTTATGCGACTTTGAGCTACCAAGTAATTAAAGTTTTTATAAACGTGAATTTCCTCTAGATTTTTAATAATGTCTCCCGTTTTTTATTAGGCCTTATTGGACCAAATATGGAGACACTGTTCATTATTTTTCTACAAAATAAAAAATAAAAAAAAAATCAAGCACTCGAAGGTACACCCTTGTAAAATAGAAAAATTTGAAGGTGCTGGACCGGAACAAACCACCAAATCTATCACAACCGCCTTCGCGGATCTGCAAATGAAGTTTTTTTCCAGTCATCAGGCGATACTGATGGATGGCTCTCATTTGTGTACCGTAACAAGTGTTAAATGCCAGGGTGTGAGTGGCGCGCTCGTGTGTGTGTGTGTGTGCGAAACGAGCGAATAGTGGGGAAAGGAGGAGGCGAGTGGCTCGCGCAGTGAAGCCGAGGAGACGAAAGCAGAGAGAAATTCTAGCGCGCGCGTCCTGCGCACTAAAGCCGACATTAATATCCCATTTAGAGTTGAGAGTTTTGTGGTCTGCCCGAGCGAGCTCACACCGCTACGCCCGAGACCCGCTGCTCGCCCCGAGACGAGAGAAACGCCAGCCTCTCTCCGTCTCTCTTCCTCTCGTTTGCTCCAGCGCAGCCTCTCCCTTCTATTCCCTCTTTTTTCTACGTTTTACATTTTCTTAAGCGTATCCCATAGCCTTTATTTTGATGTTGCTGCGGATAAGTCTGTCTTTGTTTATCTGGGAACAATCGCTGTTGCACTTCGGGATCATTTATATATAGGAAAATTGTAGTTTCTTTTTTTTCCCAGGGGAAGAAGGTGCTTTAATTTCCGAGACGAGACGCATTAACAATTGTAATGCTCGGTTTATTTGTGCGACGTGATTTTTGGTCTATGGGTTGATATGGTAAACGCACCGACGGTCCTGTTAGTATAAGGAAGTCGTAACTGTTTATGTATATGCACCGTCATTGGCGGTAGGTGGCGCATGACAAACTACCGCAGGCGACAATCAAAGCTATTATTCGAAGTTTGTTTGCAGTACAGTGTAATCGTAATAAACAACGTTTATTAGCGAGCGCATTTATCATCCGCTACTCCTCGACGCCATTCTCAGGATAATTTTTAATTGGCAACGATTCGGAAATTTTGGATGGCAATACGAGTTCCGCATAATTAGACGGAACTTATGGCCTGCCGCTGATGGATTGTAAGAATTTATTCAACAACAACTATAATGTAGCAAGTTTTTGCATTAAGTAGTAAGTTCCCGATTTGGGCAGACGATGCTTTTTGTTCTAATTTCTAGTTTAGTTTCTCGATTTATCCGCAAACTTTAGTTATTTATGAAATATACATTTAAATAATATTTCGATTTATTAAAATAAAGTAAACTTTTCCACAAATTATTTTGTTATAGGAACGATTACTTTTTCCGTTCTTAAAATACAAAATTGTATGCTTCAATTATTTCAAAAACATATTAAAATAAATAATATCTCTATTTATTTAAATAAAACAACAAATGAATAATTTTTAAATAAAACAATAATGAAACGATCACTTCCCATTCTTAAAATAGTAAGAGATATGCTTATTTAAGTAGAAAGTTCCCGGTTTGGTCAGACAATTCTTTTTTTTCATATGTACATTTTATAACTCAAAACTTACTGTACACTGTTTCAGAAACATCTCTTCTGGTGAGATCGCATGAAAGTGGAATGCATCACTCTAAGAATCTGAGACTATAAAATGATAAAGTAAAAAAATTTAAATAAACTTTTGCGAAGTGAGCTAAAAGAAAGTGAAATTCCAGCGATGGACATGTGCGTGCGTACATGTGTGACTGTAGAAAAGTAGTAGGTTGGACTGGAATCGATTTTTGTCGATGGGTTGCCAATAATGTGTCAGCTCAGAATCTACTAATGCCTTTCTTTTATGCATATACGCATTTTACTTACATTTTTCTTTTCGAGTGTTGTATTCAAATATTCTATTCTTGTTTTATTTTTAAAATGGATTTAGGAATACACGTATAAGTAAATTCATGAATAAGTAATTAATATTAATGCAATTTATATAGTGGCAATGTCTGATTATTTCCATTAAAAAATCAGAATGTTCGATTTTTTAATAATTTTATTGAGTAATATGGTTAAATTTTGTTTAATTGGAAGAGGAATCAAACGTTTATTAAATTTAACGTAACGGCTAAACATCAGTTTTCATTATTTTTATCAAGATAATTATTATTACGAATAATATTTGTAACGAAAGAAATTTAAAAATTCTCATTGATTTTTTCTATGAAAAATTATTTATAAGATTTATATCCATCCTCGAGAGGTTTTATTTTCCTAAATTTATTGAATGTATTTTATTGGAAAATACAGGAAGTGGTTGATCGGTGGAAAAACACAGAAAGAAACAGAAGTAGAAGCGAGATCGAAGTTGGATACGTACGTCAGAAAGGCTCTTCTCCTCGACTTTGAAAATTAAATTATCAAGTAAGAGGCCTTCGCGTTTTCCGTCTCTCTCTCTCTCTCTCTCTCTCTCTATTTCTCTCGTTTCCTTTCTCTTGGCCGTTCTCGCTCTTGAATTGGCTGTCGACAACTGTCAAACATTACCCCGAGGATTTCGAAATCTCGTTTTTCAGGCTACCTATTGCTACTCTACAATAGATATATATATATAAAATCCGCTCTCCTTTTGGGTACTTGTCATAAGCGAAGTCCTCCTCGTCATTTATGCAGAATTAATTTCTTTTTCTCGCGACTTTTACCTACGTATCTGACATTCATCTCTTGTCTTTTTCATTTGACATCCGCATGCATTAATTGCGGAATTAATTAAATTGAGAAACTTTTTTATTAAAGCTGATTTGTAAAATGTTAAAGGAATTACTTATGTTTCGCTTTTTATCTTATATCTCGATCAATTTACCATAATCCGCTTGGGCTTTCAATTCTTTTGATTTATGTAAAAGCTTTTGAAGTATTGAAGGCTGCAGATTACTGGTGTCAGGATTTTACATTAAACTTTTGTTTTCACTTGTTTAATTATCTCACTTAATTCTGTTATAGTATTATCAGCGAATTTATTTTTTAATAATTACTATAATTACAATAAGTGTGACCTTTACTTTCGCATGGAAAAAAAACTTAAAATATTTAAACACAATATTTCATAGCATAGCTTTTCTCCATAAAAAAAATATTGAGATCTACTGATATAATAGCTCCGTCAAATTTTTAAGGGTCCCCGTAGCGAAACTTTGTAATGATTCACACAGTATTAAAGTGACGTATGAATGCATTGATACGCCCGTGCAGGCACGACGTTTGCTAAAATACCAAGTAAAAGCGAGCAGTAACTCGCTTTCTGAACGAATGCATTTATTTAGATACTTACTCGTTTAGCGGGGGAAAACCCTACTCCACGACAAGAGCCGCTCCACAGTCGTTTAGCTCGCTGTTCTGCCTCTGATGCCTTTCATGTTCATGAAATTGAAAAGCGCAGTTTAAACATTTTCATTTCAGTGACTTTTCCCAGCCACTTTTTTTTGCTATAAGAACATTCAGAGTCACGTTATACAATGGAGCGGAAATGGCGATAGAACGGATCTTCTGACATATCAATCGCGCCTGCGGCGGAAAATTCGAGATCGAAACAACGGAACGCTCGAAAATTGAAATCCTCGAAACGTAACCACCTGATGGAGCCGCTAATAGATCTGGCAAAACTTGGCTCTCGGCGGCAGCGTGTCGTTCACTTTTTTGAACCGAGAATTATTCTCGAAACTTTCGACTCGCTCGCATTGTCAATACACAAAAGTTAGTTGTTGTAATATAACAGATATTCATGCAGGTATCGGGGAGCCCGCGAGTGGGAGGGACAAAGAAAGAGAAAGAGCAAGTAAGTCGTCACTTTGTCAAAGTTAGTGCGCCTCGGATGCATAATGTTATCGCATCCTTCGCGCCAAGTTCTATCGGGCGTACCGCGAACTTGTCATAAGAACGACGTTAGGGGAAAGAAGAGAAAGATAGAGAAATGGCGGGGTGAAGGAGTGAGAGAGATAGAGGGAAAATAGGAGGCTCGCTAACAGACAGGAACCGGCGATAAGTTGCTCCTTGAATTTTGAAAAATTTTGCTCCAGAGATTCACGCTTAAAGTTTGTGCCCCCTTTGTCATGGATATTTTATGATCGTTAACTCGATGCGAAGTAGGATCAAGAGTTTGACGTAAAGCAGAAATGAGTAAATCGTTTTTTAATTATACACGATTTATAAGTAGTCTTACAAAGAGAGTATTACTTGTTTGGCTGTAATGGATTTTGATAAACTTTGAGTATGGTTTTTTTCTTTTTTCGTCTACTTTTTTGACGTACTCTCTTAAATTTGTAAAAGCAAAATTAGCATCAAATAGTGAACTACTATGCTAACAATTTCGAGCATTAGAACCTAAACAATATTTTGGCATTCTTCATATTTTAGCATAAGAAAACTGTGCTCAAAGTTTTAACAAAATCCGTGACCCGAGTGTTTAAAAGCCACGCGGTATTATAATTCATTAAAAATTATCGCTTTTTTACGAGCGCAAGCCCGACGTTCTATTACTGCTTAGCAATTTGCCGAATTCACTTGGAGCTTTAGGCGCGTTTTTTACGACAGTCAATACACTGGCGTGCTTTTTTTGTGATGGTCGGCGATGGCATTGGAATCGTTTTCTCGCGCCCGAAATTGAATCGTAAAACCCGTTAAAACACAAGGCGTGAAGCCCGCATACCCCTGTCCCTTTTTCATTTTAGCCTCCTCCACATCTTTTCCAATCCCCATCTTAAGCTCTTGATTTTGTTTCTACCTTTTTTTTTTTAATTTTTTTTATGTACATTTTATTTTAAAGCTTGAATCTTGTTGTTTATCCCTTCGTATTAAATGTTTAATGAAGTTAATCATGTAAAAATTAGGTGTACGTTTATTTCATATTTTACATTAAATAACTTTTTTTAAGTTACTGTTGTCTATGCTATGTAATTTTTATTATATTTTAGAGAAAAAATAAATTAAATACTTTTACACTACTTTCTAAACCATATCAGCTTACGAGATCGATATTAAACTTTATCGGAGGAATTTATTTATTCTATGATTTGTAAATATCCCTTTAAATTGACTAGCCATTTTTACCAGTCTTTATCGATAAAGGTTTTTAATAGAATAAAATATTGTTATTTCAAAAAGTCCAATGTTAAATGCGATTTTCTCGACCCATCAAATCGTTGAGATTCACGTTGACAAGATGACACGAGATCGGTTTTACAAATATCTGAACGTTAGCTGTCACGAGCTTTCATTCTCGCGTAAAAAAAACTGTTCTTTATTTTCCATAAGAGCTAAAATTTTAGCATTTTTTCCAATATTCAAATGTTCTCTGGAGCATAAATCACTATCGAAAGTCAAGGGAGTGACAATTTACTAAAATGGCTGTACGTTTGGTTATTTAGCAGCGTGTTTCTGGAATGCATGATGCACGAAGCCATCCACATTGGAGGAGCATTAATTTTGCTTTGACGGAAGAAAGGAACTCTCCTGGTGTCGCTCGAAGCGAAATTTTTGAAAAAAGAAAAGAAGAATTTCACCAGAACCAACGCCTTGATGTCGCTTGCCTCATCCTTATTATAATGGCATTCTACTTACATCATCCGCCGTGTGCTCCTCTCTCAAAGCATTTTTACGTGCCGCGTCTCGCTAATGACCTTTCAGCGAGCGCATAGTTTTAAAGTGCGAGTGGCGCGAAAAGTCTCCCCTCCACTCTTCAAAAAATTAAAAATAAACCGCCCCAGGGAGTCGGGCAAAAAGAGCGCAAGGCAACGGGATCAGAGGTTTGTTTTCTCACTTGAATAAATTCCTCGGCAAACCAAAATACTCGTAATCATCTGAGCAATAAAGCGACGTTAATGAGAATTTTCGAGCTCCCTTACCAGGGAGAAAATCAATAATTGCTCAGTGGCAATTAATATAAAACATAATGCCACGGTTTTATTTTTCTCCAGTATAAAATGAATATTAGTAGGACCTTACTGTTGGATTCACATGCGTTATTATGCACATATATATTATTTAAAGAAAGTTATTTTAGATGGTTAGACGAGTAAGCTGCAGGTTAATCGGTGCGATGATTTTTTCAACAATTTTATTAATTAAAGCCTTTATCAATTCACTGAAAGAATTTTTTTGTAACAATTATGTGAAAAAACGTAATCGAAGGACAGCTTGCAAGCACTAGAAATTTCACCGTAATATTTATGGAAAAATCTGTGTAATGTACAGAGCTTCTCTTGCAAAAATAACAATAAATCTTTGCCAATGGTTCAATGTTCAGGAAAATATTACGGTGATTTTTCCATAAAAATTTTCAGTGTTTGCAAACCGTCCCTCGACATCGATTTTTCAGATTTTACTTTTTACGAAGAGCTTCGCCGCAATTTTTATCGGAAAATCCGTGTAATGTTTATAGAATTTTTCTTGTAAAAATTATAGAACTTAGCCAAAGATCAAATATTCTCGTAAAATTACAATGACTCTGCCGTAAAAATTTCGAGTACTTGCGTTTGCAACTGTCCCTCGACAAAGTTTTTTCACGCAATTTTTACGAAAAAATTTTCTCAGTGTGCTTACAAATAATTTATTCTTTATTAGCGTTGAATATATATGCCTATACCATTAAAACTTCAACCAATATAAGGCGGCTAATGACTTTTTACAAGGAGTATTACCGATGTCCACTAGAAAAAATGAAGTGCAAGCGATTCATCCCAATCCCCTCTTCCGCCCAGTGCAATACAAAATCGTGCAATCAAACTAGAGTAAAAAAAAAAAAAAAAAAAAAAAAAAGAGGAAGAAGGAATGAAATATAGCAGTCCTCCAATCTCGAAAATCTGGCGGTGTCTCCTCAACGAAAATACCGCCTATCACGACGCGCTTTGAAGAATCCAGCGCCTGCTTAATAGGAACTGCATAAAAGAGACAGAAAACGAGAGAATGAAGAGAGGAAAAAAGGGGAAAGGAAGCGGAAGGAAAAAGAAGAAAAGCCCTGAGGCGCACATCCGCACACGAATGTGAAGGGTCAGGGGAGGGGGAGGCGGAAGGATGAGACAGAACGAAGTTGGCATAGATTGATGTGTCGCTGGGCTGTTCCGCCCGCTATTAGGGCCGCTGCGCAGCCAATAGCCGGTGCAGCTGCGGGGGATACTGTCTGTCATACTGGGCCTCCCTCTGATGTATTGAACGCGCGCGCGTACACGCGAGATGAACGAAACGCGAAAGAGACACACCGGGGGATCGCCGCGCCGCGCCGCCCTCCGACGGAAAAAAGAAGTGGCACATGCGCCGCGGATAGATATGCGCTCAAGAATCAAAATGCAGGGATCTACACGTCAGAGTGTGTACGTTACAGTGTCCCAGTTATTCGTTTCGGTTTGACAATTTTTTTTTTTTTTAGTGTTCTTAGTAATGCCGACTTTTTATTAGATCTTCGATGAGCAAAAGATTTGATTGCGGTGAAAAATGTTTGAACACAATTAATTGAAATAAACGTAATCAACTGCACTGATTATATTGTGAAAGTAAATATCAACCCCTCGCTGGTCTTGGATTTTTAATATTTTGCAGACCGATTCTTTGGTCACATGGGGCTAAATAAAGATTATTTTTGTTAATTATTAGTTTTTGAAATTTCCTTATCTTTAGTGTTTGTCTTGTTTTATTACCTTCTGCTTGACTTTGTTCGGGCTTTCGACAGCATGTGAAACATAAATTTATGTATTCTCTATACAATCAAAATGGTCCATAGTTTTGAATTTGCTTACAAGAGGTGACAAGTCACGTCCGGAACAAAAGTTACGACGCATAAAACGAGCCTCATACATTTTGTAGAAATTATTTAGATGTATTATGTATATTTATTAGTTGTAAATTCCGAACGAAGGGTACTTTATGCTTTATAACATTTATAGTTAAATAACAATTTAAACTGAATATGTTGACAGATTAAAAATCAATTTGTCACTATCAGAACAGAATTTACGATTGGTGTAGCTTCGAAATTGCAATTTATTCATTAATTCGAAATCGGTTAAATCGGCGTACTCCCGAACCGACGTCAGTCGCAGCGAATTTAATAGTGCCGAATAAAATAACATAATTCACTCGAGTGGCAATGGTAGACCATCATATACTATCCAAAACTAATTATATCCCCGAAGAGCAAACTTTTAATTGAATCTGTGTTTACCTACTAACGAGAGCGATATCCACCGATCGCATGAAAAATATTTGTCCCTGCACTCGCGAGCCCGATTTAATTCGCGAGTTTGAAAAATGCCCCGCAACAACAACACTTATGCGGTCCGCCGCGCGATATACTGTTTGTGAAAGTAAGAGAAGTCAAATTCAGCATAACTCTCAGAGAAAGTATATATAGCGGGAGGAGCGCCATAAAATTAGTTTCATTACCGGCTGTTGTTTGCGTAGCCTTTTCCCAACCATCCCGAAATTTCGTCGTCCTCTTCTTCCGTTCTCTCGGGCGCGATTCGTCTCTCCGTGTTTCGGGGGCCTGGATGTTGCCAGATAAGGCGACCGCTCTCCGGGAAACTGCGCGTGTGCAGCCCCCTGCTGTACGTGTGCGCGCGTCTGTATGCACGTCGATATTCTCCCGATAAGGAGATGGAACTTCTGCCGTTCAACATTACGGAGACAATCCGCACGTACACATCGATGTTTTCGATGCTTCTGTTTGTCTCTTACACGAGCAGCTGCACTTCTTTTTCCGTTTACATTTTTTGCTCCGGCGTTTTATAATCGGAATATTTTTTTCTTTTTATTTCGAGAAGTAGTTTATTTGTAGAATAGGGGGTGTAATATATCACGTGTGATGAAATAAGAAATTTTTAAGGACCGTATCGTGGCAGACTAGGGATGAGAGAATTGAAGGAAATAAATCATAGTTAAAATTATACGGTAGACGTGAGTCTACTAACGAGGGAGATCCTACCTCGGAACTCGGGAAATATGAAGTGATAAAATTTATTCAGCGGTATTATTTTTTACTAGATTATCCTTAAAAAAATCTTCACCGACGTTTTTTTTATTAAAAGCAAATCGGTCGTTATCACGTTCCTCGTTCTTCAAGGGTATAGCGTCCAGTGTAAAGAAAAATATTCTTTTAATTTTCATTATATTTAAATTTTAAATTATTTACAAAAATTTAAATATGTCACTGCACAGTAATGCAATGTAAATCAATAATAACAAGAAGAAGCTAAAAAATAATGTATTTTTAAGAATAAAATTTAATAAATTTAAAAAAAAAAATTCTCAATCTTTCTACTGCATATATATTCACATTTAAATATGTAATGAAAATTAAAGAATTTTCTTTTTCTGACTAGACTACACCCTACTTTTAAACGTACCCTGCAATTTGACCAAAAGTGCCGATGGAGCAATTAAAAAATTGAATTAAAAAAATCTGAAACAATCACTTCTCCGTCGCGCGCAAAATCTTCCCAAGATAAAGGAAAAAAAAAAATGTTTTCACCGTTCCTCATGTCGTTATCCCGCGCCCAAGTGCGGTATATAACTTGATACTTCTCCGATAACTCGGGCGCGACCCGCCGTCTCCAGATCTTCCTGGGACTCTTATATTTCTCTCGCGCTCCCGCGGTGATTGCGGTTTTGTTTCGCGCTCGTTATGGAATCCGCAGTCGCGCGATCCAGAATTTTCCGCCCGTCGATTTTTCTCCCGCGCGAATCTCATAGTCCGACGCGCCCCATAATCGATTGGCGCGTCTTGACCTCGTGCGCCCCCGACGAGGGTTCTTTGAGCATCTCTGCTTTTCGAAAATATTCAGCTGTGAAACGCGATATACACTGCGTTCTTTCTTTTTTACTCGCGGACCGTAGATTCTGGAGTTTTTTTCGCGAGGGACAGATCCCAGAAGTTGTGCAATTTTTTAGTCAATTAAATTCATTGTGTGGATTATGCATATGTATATATCGATTCGGCGGAGCTCGCTCGACAACTGCTTTCAAGCAGTCTAACGTGATAGCGGGAAAGTGAAATTTAGATAATACAGTTACATTGGTATAACGCTGAAACTGTTATATCGATTAACAGCTAATGCGATTTAATACTCAATAGCGAATTATTTCAATGAAATTACTTATTTGAACAGATCATATCGTGTGATATTGCTTATAATGGTGGAACGTTACAATTGAAATAATTTTGTGTGGATCGTAAATTAACTTTAATCTACGCAAGCTTATTATTAAGTGATGATCGAGATTTTAAATACTTTGCATAAGTTCCATTTTCAAGAGCACCCTTTCCGTAAAAATAATAAATAAACAAATAACTGTTTAAGAGGTAAAATGAAGATCATAAGTATTATGGAGGTGATGTCATTTTGCGATTCGTCGTAAAATAGAGGCAGCAGTATACATCGCTCAAGCGACGGAGGGACGGAAAAAATAAATAAAGAAGAAGCCACACTCTCAACGACGCGTGTCTAGCGTTTTTCTACTAACTCTCCATCCACTGCCACGGCTGCGCGTCGATGGTTCGGAGAAAAACAGGGAGTGAGATCTCAAGGTTGGTACAGAACTCGCAAAAACTCGGTTTTCTCGAATGAAGTCGTCAGTTTCAATTTGGACAAATGATTAGAGATGATGTATGATACAGAGAAAAAGTCTTGCTAAAAATTAAAAAAAATATCGCGGAAATAAATAAAAAAAAAAAAATTAAAAACATCCTGTCGAAGGAATAAAAAAAGTCTCTTTTATTCTTTCAATAAATCTTAATACTTCTTTACAATTGTTTACTTAAAATCATTTTTACTTCCTCGACGAGTAAACAAAAATTTCTTCGAAAAATACAACAGTAAAGAAAGAATTGCAAACTACCAAAAATTAATTTATAGCACATCGCGATATTTTACTCATAGTCGCGAATAATTTAGTATCGTTATTAAACTATTGATAGCCTCCCGTTGATGCATTTGAATTCGCCACAAAATAAATTTATCCATTAATCGATTTTGCTATTATTCTTCTCTATCGCTTCCTATTCCTCTTGGCCCGATGAATGGCTCTTGTTCTGTGGAGGTGCGCGAGAGCGTGCATAGAGGCAAAATTATCGCCTCGGAAAAGCGCGAATGGGAAGTAGTAGGCAGCCTTTGAAAAGATAATGGACAATTAGCAGTGATAACGATTAGTCGCGCTGTATATGTGCCAATCGAATGTCGGCAGGCAACGTGAGGAACGGAGGGGGGAGGCTACATAAATGCAGAGAGAATGAACTGCCCCAGTAATCGTGTGAACAAAAAATAAAGGAAAACATTTAATATGGAGTGATTAAAGCACTGGGTTTAAAATAATCCCGATCTCTCTAATTGGGAAGGCTGCCAGGCGTCGACTGCTTCTTCAGGTAATAAAATTATGTGGTTAAACGAATTGAGAAGGTGATTACGCGATAATGAGATGAGCACCTTCATCTATCCGACATATTGTATTAGGCTGTAAATAGATTTATATTATATTTCACCGGTGTATGCAGAAGGTTTATTATTTATTAAAGGAAAGTAATGCGAAATATCATAATTGTGGGAATAATTTTTACTCGATTTCCTGTGTAAAGAGTATTTAATTAAATTCGTTTCGTTACTGATTCAAATTTGTTTTTTTTTATTTATTAGTGCTAGAATATTATCTTGCAATTTTGGTAAAAAAATTAACACTTACTTTATGATAAAAACCGAGTTTTAATTTATTTAAACTTCATATTAAAAGTTCATCGTGTATTATTTACTCAATTAACTACCGAGAAAGTAGATATGATCAATGTATAGTCAGACATGCAAGTAGAATTACATTATTTGACTTTCCTTGTTCATAACGGCAAAGATAAATAATTCTAAACTTTTCCAGGTACTGTAAATATTTAATTCACTACATTTTAAACACTTAAAAATAAATTAATATTAAAATTAAAATTTATAATAAACAATTTACAGAAATTTTATAATTTTACTTTAAAGTTTCAATGAACTTCAATTCTAAAAATGCACATCACTAATTTTGTATTCTTCGAAAAAACGAAAGTGTAGAAAAGGCAATTTAAGAAAGACTGAAAGCGGTTCGCTGGGTAGAGACAAAAATATCTA
>JAWWEP010021747.1:0-16409 GCA_035582995.1 Sycophila quercilanae | reverse complement strand
AACATTATTTTTAATAATTTATTTACTTATTTAAGTAAAAAATGAAGGAAAATTACCAAAAATATTATAAAATATATTTGTCTTAAAGCGAATTGTATCTATATATATTCGAAAATGTTAAACTAATATCTAAATTAAAAATGACTATAAACCGATAAGATAATAAGGACTGCAATTATTTATTAGCTCCACAACAAATGGCGCATCATTATAATCTCTAATTTCATGCAAAACATACTATTATTATGAATCCAATATTAAAAACTTGCTATTAGGCAAGAGCAGCTTTCCCCACGAATTATACAATAAACTCGAATTATCGATTTCTCCTACGAATACTTGAAAGATTTCAGACTTTTTCCGAGAGGCGCCACTCACGAAAACAAATATAAATAACACTTATTTGTCCGATAAAAACGAAGGATCGTGATAAGGCTGCTACTTCAAATACTTCGTACCGAAAGTGCATTGCACCCTGGCAATCCCAATTAAAATTGCTTTCCCGCGATTAATACACCGACTCCGTAAAATACTCCAAAAAAAAAGGGAGTAGATAACGCGGCGGGCATCCGAGGCGCGCGCCGAAAACCGAGAGGCAAGTTGTACGCCGCGGACCGTCGGTCGCGAGGGTAAGTATATAATATATGCAATGCAGCTGCGCCAAGTGCCCGCGTGCTACATCAACAAGTGGATGAAAGGCCCGCGCGCGGGAGACCGCGAGTGAACTGGGGAACGCCGTGGCTTTCGCGGTACGTATATACCTGTCTGAATCCGGACGGTCGGCTCGAGCAGGAACAGCAGCAGTCGAACACGCACTGCGCGACATTTATCATTCGCACGCGGCCGGCCGACGGAATTTCGCCTCGAGCCGTGAGATAAACCACCGATTGCGAAGGGGGCGCCAGCGAACGGCGCTCAGCTGGTCCGAGCGTCCGGACGACACTGCGTCGGTGAAAAAAATGGATATTCTTAGGATACTCGTGCACTCACATTCCGGCGCAGGTGTGTATAGGTGTACACTTGGCCTCATGTACACTTTAGCGATGTACTGACGAAGTTGCAGATTACTGACCTTGAACGCGTCGTCAATCTCACGGAGAATGCTCCTTGTATACAGACGCGGCTATTTTGAGATTATGTTACTTTTTTTTATGGAATTGAATTTATACCGATGGCCTACTCAGCAGATTTGTTCTTATTTCATTATTTTTATCATTGGTTCTATAGATGTCACTTCGATGAAAAACGATGTAAAAAGCGATAACACGCGTATGAATATATTTTCGATGTAATGTTTTTTTAATTAATCAGTAAGTAACATACTTTACATGCTGATTTCTCGTATAATTTGCTCCTTCAATTTAACTGAACTCTTATTTATTTTTAATTTCAATAATCGAGTATTTAATTATTTTAATAGTTAATAAATTTATTTAATTAAGTACAATGTGTTTCGAGTTGAGTTATCGTACAGCTTTTACAATTTTTTATTGCTATAATCACATCAAGCATTTAACGTGATAGCATCCAAAGTCGATAAATTCGATTCGAGTTGTATAAAAGCGTTGCTGAATTCTCATCATTCTTTGCGATTACAAAGGATACGTGATTCGGCAATATGCACATATAGTTATCTCTAATATAAATTTTCTTGCCTAACAATTCAGCTTATACCGATGCTAAATCCATTGATAATAGCTACGAGAAAGTGGAGCAAACTTTTAAGTAACTTTAACTAATGTTATTTGATTATTACAACAAATAAATGAATTATAAAAAATACGGTATATTCTTTAATAATTAAAGAATAGTTCGTAGTAAATTATAAAAATTTTACACAATAACATTATATTGATTCAACTTTAAAATATTCCGCTATTTTGAAGCGAGCAGTGGCGCCAACATAACGAAAAGGCTTAACATCGAAATGATTGGACCGACTCAACCGACTGACTCTACCTGGAAATTATCGATTGGTCCCGACTTGTAGTTTCCGCGCCGCCGTCTTGCCCATGTCATGTCGCTAGGCCACTGGTGAGTGATGTGTAAACACTGTAAACACGAGAGCTCTCCCAGGAAGATCAACGGTCGCAGGCATACCTCTGCATGCTTATCTGTAAAACTTGCGGAACGAGGTCCTGCGCTTCCAAAGGATTGATCTGCCTGCGCCGCTGCATTTAGTACGGAAAAAAACTTGGGCAGGCTAAGCTTCATCAAAGCACAGTCAATCGGCTTCAGTGAATAACAATGGAGCAGGAACCGGAGCCAAGATTGGCGCCGACAAACCTCGAAGATAACGACGAGTTTTTTCACCGGTACTATTACCTCGTCTTCCTGATCATACCATGGCTCAGCTGCCTCTGGGATCTGTATTTGGCGCTCCGACAGGTATTCTTTTACTGTTCGACAAATACTTTTCTTTAACATATAAATAACCGGCTTGTGCTATATGTAAGTAGACTGAAAACTTAGGTTATGTTCTCTAATCTATTTAACGATTTGTTTTTGTAAAGTAATTTTTCGATGACATTTATTGTTAATTAACTTAACATCATAGAACGACATTGCTTGTAAGTATAGAATTAAAGAATTACATGAATTGTTATTTTTTTATTCTTAATTTTAGTTAAATTAATGGGATTTTTAGTATTACGTTGAACGAATAAAAATAATACTTTAATTCAATATAGATTACAAAATAATTTAATATGAGATTTTCTTTAATTTTGTATCATATACATTTGCAGCGGAGCGTATTAAAAAAGCTGACTACAATGCCGAGTGTACTTGATGGTATATTAACACCTGATGTTTATGAGAAGTCAAGAGTATATTCTTTGGAAAAAAATAGCTTCGGCATTGTTCAATTATTATATTCTGGATTTTTGGAAACGGTAAGATTTTAAACTACAATAAATAAGACTTGGGTCTTTTCAATACCTCTTAGTACTATTATGAATTATGTATATTTAAAATACTGGTTATTTTTTTATCTCAGATTTAACAAGACGTGTTCATGTTTAAAAGTGGACTAAGTTTTTAGCCAAACAATTTAGACAAAATTCATTGTAAAACTGTTTAGAAGAATTTAGCTTTCATTTAAATCCTATCTGAATATATGAATATATTTGGCCAAACGCTCTGCATCTAAACTTCCAAAAACTCAATTGATTGTTGTATTTCAAATTTATTTAAAAATTTTCATATTTTTTAATAATAATTTAATAATTTACATATGAGCTTATAATATAACTGTCTCTACAATTTTATTAGTTATGTTTAATTGAAAAAAAGCAACTTCAATGTCAACTTACAGACTTTAAATAAACCAACTAACTCTTTCATTTTCTCAGATCTATTTTAGCCTAACTCGGTACTCCCGCGAAAATTCGCTCCCGATCGAAATTTATCGATGAATATTTATTTAACTCCTTAAAATAACGCGGATTGTACGGACGAAAATAAATAGGCAATTAAAAATAATACTTTGTAAACTTAAGATTCAATTTAACGAGTGAAGATCAAAGATTCAACAATAATAAACATCTTTAAAGAATTGTTTGTTTATGCTAGAAATACTACTAAGCATTTGCTGCCTCAGCATTTGGTTTAAAAGCATCATGAAAGAGTTAATTCATGGTCACATACTACATACATTGTATATACAGTATAAATATTTTTTATGAATGATCTACTGTCTACTCATTTCAAAATGAAATTATAACTTTTAGTAAAGAAAACATTTAAATTGAACTTATATCTTTATTTATTCTATTGATTGAAGTTCGTATTATTATGTAAAGCAATAAATGAATAAAATTATTGTTAATACTCTTTGTTTGCATTTCAGATTTGTTTGCTTTACTGGGCTGCGTACTTTACGTGGATTTGGGGTGCTGACCTTGTCGAGTACATTGGTTTAGATCGAAACAATGAATTATATGTAACAGCTGGATGCATAACAATATCGAGAATAGCTTCGGAGATCATAAGCGATTTACCTTTTAACATATACTCCACTTTTGTCCTGGAACAAAAGCACAACTTTAACAACCAGACGGCATTATTTTTCATTAAGGATCAAATCATCAAATTCATCGTATCGCATGTAAGTTTAAGAAAGCAACTTCTCTGCATCTTTAACAAAAAAGTCTACTTGGACAAAGTTTCCCTGTAACACATAATCGCGATACTTAAAAATTTTATGAGAAATCACTAATTTTTATGACAGGTACTATTCCTGCATCAATCGCCCCATTCTTGTATCTAGTCCTGCAATTTTTACGGTGAAATTTTTACTATAAGTTTTCTTATATACATTTTATGAGAAACTCATCATACTGCAAATAAAATTTTTATAGTTTAATCAAAGCTAGCGGTAATTGAAAACGAAGATTACAAAAAATAATAAACTTTTAAAAAGAGGTCTTGTACATATTAAAATGTATATACGATAAGCTGAATTAATAGTTATTTAATATACTATCAAGTCAATTTATGTTTACTTACTTTTTAATGATGTACAAGGTTTTACAAATTGATTGTACATTCACAGGTGCTGCTGGTACCGCTCCTTTGCGTTATGATTTACATAATCAAGAACGGCGGCGATTACTTCTTCGTTTACTTGTGGATGTTCACTGTTGTCGTCAGTTTACTTTTGATGATGATTTATCCAGAGTTTATAGCTCCGTTATTCGACAAATACATGCCCTTACCCGAGGGCGAACTGAAGGAGAGGATTGAGGCACTCGCCGCAAGTCTTGGTTTCCCCTTGTACAAACTTTACATTGTCGAGGGTTCGAAACGTTCATCGCACAGTAATGCTTACCTCTACGGCTTTCATAAGCACAAGAGAATCGTGCTATTCGATACGCTCGTTGCTGAATACCAAAGGAAAAAAGTGGAAGAAATGAATAAAGAGTAAGGCTCATTTTTTTTTTTAAATAAAGCTATTAACAATATCTTGGAAAGGATGGACATTTGCAATTATGGAAACTTTCTCAGATATTTTCCTTTTTATATTTGAAAATTGTCGAAAATAATTTATTTCAAATTGTTCAATAACTGATAGAGTAAAATAAATTACTAGATTGCAATTTGTCAATGAATTACAAGATATTTGTTCGAAAATAAATAGTTTCAAAAGTTATTAATATTAGTCATGTAATGTAAAAAGTTTAGAGTCCCGATGTGATTAGGTAAAGAACTGGAATGTCCGTTTGCACGACATTGTCTTTTTGTATGATATTTATTGATATAAATATATTTACTTAAAAATGAACTGTAAAAATCAAGAGAGAGCAAAGCATAGTGGAACAAAAAGTACAATCAATTAACGAACTGTAACAGGTGAACTAGTGAACTATACTTGATCTGCAAAACCGAAATACCAATCACTAATGTTTATAGCATGATTGTTTATTTTAAGTCAAATTTACATCTACAACTTCACTATAAAGCCAAATAAGTAAAGAAGAACTTTGAATCTTTACATAGTATCATAATTTTGCGGATTCTCTTTCAGTTCCGGTGAAGTTAATAACGAAGAATCGAACAAGAAGGAAGAAACGAAAGAAATTGAGACTCGAGGCTGCGAGACCGATGAGATCATAGCTGTTCTCGGGCACGAGCTTGGGCATTGGCATTACAGCCATGCTCTTAAGAATTTCATCATCGTTCAGGTAAATCACAAACTATGCGCCTCCCTTTATCTTTCTTCAATTGTTCGACCTCGAAACTATTGGTCTGCCTTAGTTTTGATTTACTCGCAATCGCAAAGTTTTACTCAACTACTCAACTCGTGTACGGGATTCAAAAACACCAAAGTCTCACGAGTCTGATAAGAAGTTTTGTTTAAAATAAAAAGTATTGAAACTAAATACTTGGATGAGAAAAATCTTCACTTTTTTTACTATTTCTGTATTGTTAAGTGAATACAATTATTAAAGTATTAAAATAATTAGGGTTTTGGTGATTAATATAGAAACAAATATCAAATGTTTAACGTTTTAATTTTCAGATTGAGTTCCTTGTAAACTTCTTTCTGTTCGCTCAACTGTTACACTACGCACCAATCTATCAAGTTTTTGGTTTCACCGACAGTAAGCCCGTTCTTGTAGGTCTCATGATAGTGCTGAAGTACATCCTTGGACCTCCTGACAAGGTGAGAATTAATTGCACGATAAAATCTAATCATCGATTCATTCATAAATTAATCTCTTATAGTGAATGCCTGAAATTTCTATTCGTCAATAAGACGTTAATGAAAGCAAATAACTTCCACAGATCATTTATTAGATGTTGTGAGTTTTGAAAGCGTTACAATAGGCAAATACTCACGTCGACTTAATCATAATGAAGGTACTATACAATTAAAAAAAAAATTATCGATATCTAACGTATTCAATCAGATATACTCGATAAAAAACGTAATAAACTAGAGGCCATTCGAATATTGACATTCAACATATTATTCAAATGAATACAAAAGCTGGAGGAATTTGTGTAGGAGTAAAGTGTTGGAGAGAGATTTAAGTGGGTAGACGTGACATTACGAAAAGTCACAAAAAGTAATATCGACTTTAATCAACGAGATATAGTTTTACTTATTATTTACCTAAACTCCTGATTATATACATTAAAAAAAATAGTTTTATTTAAAAAATTATTATATTTACAATTAAAAATTTTATTTAACAGTAATCGTTAAAAATATTCCTTTTTAAATGTACAGAACTTTATATAAGACAAGTGTAATTGGGCCTCAGTTGAGTGAAATTGGAACATCCGGAACGCAATTAAATTATCGCGCTCACATGAAAGTGACGTTTATGATCGCATACTTAGCGGTTAAATTTAATTAAACCAATCGCCAAGTTTTTTTTGAAGATAATAGTCCTGTCATCTGTTAGGATCTAAATGACCTAATTGCAGTCTTTTGAATATTTAATTAGACCACTTAATGCACAAAGTGCTTTCATATAATTTTTGTTTTTCTTGTACATTTAGTCAAATATTCAGTTGCGGTAAAGATATACATTTTTAAAATGTTATGCCTTACTAGTATCTTTTGTTTTTAAGCGTTTGTGGGTCACAGGGTAAAATGAATCATTGAGATATAATGGCCCTGCAAAATTATTCTCTGCTGGTTTGCTTTACCCTGTAGGCCAATGTATTAAATACTTTTTTTATTACATTAATGATTTGTCTCAGGTGCGATCAACTAAGATTCGCAATATATCTTTATAATTTAAACAATTGCCATGGTATTTATAACGTTTGCTGTTTACAAAATAATGCCTGAGTTTAAGAAAATTCCCTTTCCAGGAATCAAAAGCCTTGATTATTAATAATCCAGCAGAAACAAGCCCACCCATCCAATCTCCAGTTAAAAATCATGTATGATGAATATATTATAAAAAAAAAAACACCTTGGCCCACAGCTGCTAGGGTGGGCGATGACGGCGATGACGCGGAGGTTCGAGTTCCAAGCGGACACTTTCGCCTGCAAACTCGGCCACACTGACGCCCTGAGGCGGGCCCTCATCAAGCTCCACAAGGATAACTTGGGCTTTCCCATTTACGACTGGCTCTTCTCCAACTGGAACTGCAGCCATCCGCCGCTACTCGAGCGACTGGACGCCATGAAGAAGGACGATTGAGGCGTTATTACGCCTCCACTTCCGCGAGCGCTGACGAGACGCTTAGGTCGCTTGGTTTTTTTTTTTTTTTTTTTTTTTGTGTGTCACTCGACGCGCGCGCTTTTCGGCGCGAATCTTGCGAGACTTTTTTTAAGAAGCCTGTGCAAGTCTATTTTCGGTAATTGTATACACGCGTTAGTAACGTGTTGCACGTTCTGGCTATGATTTTCCTTGTCGCAGCAGAAGGAACAAGACGGTTTATTCTAATTATTTTTTTCTTTATACAAATTTGATATCGGTAATTAACGAAAAATTAAATTCAATTGATAAAGTTAATCATTGCTTAGAGAAAATTTGAGAATTTAAGTGCGTTATCTTTTTCCACATTTTTATTGCGGAAAGGTGGAAAGGATTTTACATTACTTGAATGACTGAGAAACGGTACAGTTTATCTCCAAGATTTTTGTAAAAATTAGTGTAAATCAACATCGTTTGTTTTTTGCTTTATATTTAAATAAATCTGTAACTGTTTCTCCGGAATATGTTTACGACCAAAATTTGTAAAAAAAAAACTCTAAATTAAATTAAGGAAAGCTTAACCGAGTCGAGCTTTACTTTCACGAGTGCAAATTCGCATGTATTCCGTTTGCGAATGCTCTGTTGCCAGTTAACAGTTACCAGCTCATACCGAGTAATACATATTCGAGTCTCGAGAAAGCGACACAAAAGAACTTTACTATTGCAAAATATCGCGCGCGGAAAAATCGACCTCAGCATAAATCATCCTATTCATTTTACTTTTTTTTTTTTTTACTCTGCACTACGCTCCAAGAACTTTTGTGTCCGACACAATAATATATCCGCTTTCTTTCGCGTTTCGTCGAACACGAGGCACGTCCAAGCCGCGTGGGCTACTCTTGATTTTCGGTGCGCGCGTCGAGCGGTTTATATTTTTCGATGAGTCGCCAGTATTTCCCGGAGGTTCGCGAAATAGTCCCGGCGTCCGAATATTCGTTTGCGCGCTGCTTAGAAATACACACTCCGGTGCTTGCGTGCCTTTGGAGGGCCGACACTCGCGCTTCTATTTCTTACCGATTTTCTCCTTTTTTTTTTTTTTTTTTTGTCTCCCCTCTTCCTCTCGAGCGCTGCCGTGCCTTATACGCGGCTTGGAAAACAATAAAAAGCGCGGCCCAATTTAGTACCGACCGCCAGTGAATGAGTCGTGGAGAGAGACGCGCGGTTAGGCGCGGGTGGGGGAACGCATAGGACACTTCTGTCCTTTACTAATCTATTATGGTATACCGCTCCTTCCGAGAGACCTAATGCGAAAGAAAGTGTACACGCGAGCAAGCGGGCAATAGACGCGGAGGAGAAGGAGAAAAAAGTGTGAGCGAAAGAGAGATAAAGGGAGATAGAGAGAGTGAGGGAGATGCCCAACTGCATTACTGTACTGAGGGCAAGAGACTGCGCCAAGCTTTACTTTACTCGGCCTTTATCTATCGGCATGACGCTCGTGTTTAAACTCTTCAGATAAGATCGATCGATTGTCCATTTAGGAACGCTTGTAAGCCAATTTTCCAACAGTTTTTATAGGAAAATGTCTGCTTTTTGAGAGCTATTTTTATACTTTGCTATGTAAGTAAGTCGACTATAATTTACAGCGTAACGTTTTTTGCTGATGTACATATTTGAACACTTATTTGAATGATGGAATAGGAATCAATTTTTATTGACGCGAATAACGTCGATGTGAGTACTCTTATACAAAAATAATTCCATCTAAAGCGATTTAAATTAAAAATCCAATCAATTAAAATTGCCGATAAAAATTAATTTAAATAACATTCGATTGAAAGCGATAGTCACTTTAATTAACGATCAGAAATAAAAGACTGAAACTTCAGTTACCAAACGACCGGCAATTATTGTAAATCTTGGTTTGCATCCAAAGAGCCAAGCCACCTCGTATAGCAAAACTGCAAAACCACAAGAAAAGAAAAAGATCGACAAACGAGAGGCGCGCGCGCTTTGCGAAGGTGTTCCCGCCTGGCGAACTCGTCCGCTCCGCAGAAGGAGTAAAAAAAGAAAAAAGAAAAAAAAAACGCTCGGAACTTGGCGAGCGAAGCGCAGAGCAGGAAGAACAGCATCTCGAGGCGGAGCGAGCGGTCCGTGGGTTCGCGGCGCAGACTCCTCGGTTATAGCGGCGCGGCAAAAGGAGTCGAGCCGACAGTGCAGCGGTAGGGAGGAGAGAAAATCGCGGCGGCGCACGTAGTGGGAGCCGCGCTCGGCGGAGCGGAGGTGTGCGCGCTGGTGTACCTCCGCGAGCGCCGCAGTCTCCGGGAGAGCGCGCGAGGGCTCAAGAGAGAGCAATAGAGAGCATGGCGCGCCGGGCGAAGAGCGACGGGCCCGGCGACGCGCGGCGAGCGCCGGAGCTCCCTGCGTGACACCTGCGCGCTCGAGCGAGACGCGAGCGAGAAAAGCGAGCGAGAGGGAAGCGCCGGAGGAGAGTAGGAGGCGGCCCCGCCGGACGATAAGTGTCTCGGGAGACTCGAGGACCAAACAAGGCGAGAGCTCGCGCCGTGATGACGGCGGCCATGGCGACGAGCAGAGCTCGGCTCTTCAGCGACGCCGAGACAGGTATGTCGGACCAACGGACATATAGAGAGAGGGGGAGCGACCCTCAAGGTGCCGCGGTCGAGCGTCGCCCCCGCAATTCTGGAAGCGCGCGGTACCGATGCTTTTTATACGCCGGTCCTATCTGTAGCCGGTCTTTTTTTTTTTTTTCCTTTAACGATAATCCTCGATTGAATTATTATATAGTCTTCAAGCCGTGTGCACTTGCTGCGCAGCGAATTTGCTTCTATATGCACTTTGTACGGAACAGCGTAATGTACTATTTTGTTATTGTATTCGCGGCGTAAAAGAGTTTCTCGATGTAACTTTATAACAAACGAGTTCAGTGTAAACGTCTTATTTACAAATTTGAAAATTCCATTGAATGAATTTCGCAAAATGAAAAAATGTACGCAGTTTAGTAGCACGTCTAATTGTAAAAGCAAATAATCAAGCTGCTGTCTTGTAAGTTTCATAGTAAAGTGACGTATTTTGCATTTTTTATTTCTTAAATCGCATTTTCGAATTCAACAGTCTAAATGCAACGGTACCTTATGTACTCCTAGAAAAACTAATAGTCGATTGCTTAACGAACTCACATCAGATCAAGAAGATAAAACGAACTGCTCCGAAGAGAATCAATAAATTCCATTCGGAACTACTTCATTCATCAATCGTGTAGGTACCGACAGCGTTACATTGAATTCGACGTATATATTATAGCGTTGAAAATAAGAGCGATCTCTTCTTTATTTTTACATTCCACCCGTCGAGTGGACTTTTTCGTAGCGGCGGACACATAATACGCAAGAGCGATCGAGAAGCGACGCGGTAATGTAAGCGGCTTTCCTAAGGTCTTTCGTGTCTTTCTCTCTCGGCGAACCAAGGCCGCCTCTTCTTTTCGCTTTTTTTTTCGTGGTATCTTGCGTTGCGTCCAGCGACCGGTTCGCCGCGGAACACGTGTACCGACTGGCCGGAGCATCTTTTTTTTTGCGTTTCGCGCGGACAGCTCTAACTGAATAATCGGTTACCGAAATAATCACGGAAAGGTTTGATTGATGACACGAGCGAGTTGTGATCGGCTTAATTTGACACTGTGTTAAGTTGGAAAGTGTAATAACAGTTCGTGACTGAAAGCGACAAAGATCGAAAACAATACCTGTACGGTGGTAACTTATGGGCGAGCGCTTATCTATATAGCGTTATCAGGAAGTGAAAAATTATGACTGTGTTATGATAAGAAAAAAAAGATAATTACGTTAGCATTACTGTTTAATTAACGCTCGCGATGTATTCATGATTTAACCAATTTTGTGACAAGGCTGTTTGAGAAAAATGTTTCTGCCGCCCACGTAAATTTGACGAGCATTTGAATTGCATTTGATATTCTGAATTTTCTCAATATTTCCAGCTTATGAAGGTTAATTTTATGCATCAAGTTCAATATCTCAAGTTCATAAATATTATTTAACATTTTATTACTTTTATAATAGCAATTATTTACGTGCGATTCAAACATCGCGTGTGATCGTGCATTATTGTTTATCTATTATCTGGACATTTCTATTCGAACAAAAATTAATTACTACTTATTGTACAAATTCAATAGCGTCAAATGTTTATGTAGTAACTATGATAAACACGAGACTTTCCTTATTCACGAAGTGGGTAGAATATATCCACTTGAGAATTTAAACTTAACAATTTTAAGGAAAAATCTTTTATTCATAAGTTGGTTCTATTCTATTCTCGTAATGATCTATTTTGAACATTTAACATTACGTCAGTTTGATAAATAATCTATTTCATTCGTACATCATAAAAAATATATATACACTTCGATAATAATTGAAATAAAAAACATAATGTTTTTACAAGATATTCTCATATTCTCTTAACATAGGTGCGTTATTTATTAGAGCCCCATCATCGAGTCGCATTAAGTAAATTCAGAATACATTATTTAGTTCTTTGTAAATTTAATATTCATTGACTTGTTTATTTTATTAAAAAAAGCCTACAGTTTTTATTTTTTCTGCGACAACTTTTTATTTTCGTTCACAACAATACAAAGTGCAATGTTCGCTGCCGATCTTTGTTATACTTTCGATAATACCTAATTTTATAATTTTAATAGCGATATTAAAAATGCATACGACTAAAGGTACAAATATCTATATAATGTATCTACCATTGTTGTACAATAAGTTCTATTGGACTGACGCTTGTACGATTTTACAGGATTGTTCCCGCGAAGCGGCCAGAGCTACCTTGGCCTGCAGAACGGGATGAACGGCGTGAACGGAGTGAACGGCAGCCACGGGAGCAAGTGTTTCTGCTGTCCGTACGGCTACCACATCGACCTGGACTTTGTGCGCTACTGCGAGACCTGGCAGGCGGCGGCGAGCGACCGCATCGCGCGCGGCAATGAGGAGAAGCGCAGGAGGCGCGCTCGTCAGAAGCAGCGACAATCCATGGAGTTCCTCCTCGGGCTTCCAGACGAGAAGGAGGTAATCCAGTGCTTTTCATTTTTTTACACGCTCGAAGAGTTTCTGAAAGAATTCAACAGCCGGGGGACTCATTGACTCTGGTAATTGAGAAACGGGATTAAAAAGTACAACGTTAAAAGGAGCTATTGTCCGGCCTGACAATTACGGTGCGTATAAAGTAGGTGATTCTCGCCTCAATCGAGTTTAGAATAGAGAAGAGAAAAGGAATCAGAGCCAGACGCGTCACAAAGAATCCACGCCGTGCCCATTTTTGTGGGCGTTAAGTGGTCCTTTTTGACATATCATGGTGGAATGTAGCAATTTTAAGTTGCAGAAGGCACTAACGTGCGCAGAAGAAGGTTTCATTAAAAATTAGTATAAAGCAAGGAGAATCGCGTAAAATAAATTAAAATGGTATAAATATAGTAAAATTAAATACAAATAAAATAAGAGTTAACTTAAATATTTTAAAATTTACTATGACTATAACATTTATTCTGTTTTACATGTTTGTGCTTTAGTAAATACTTTTTAGTAAATACTATTGTAATTTTTCACGCAAACTTTTCTCCGTACACTATTTTGTATTGTTACAAATTAATTTCTTCGATACGTAACTTAAGACTGTAGTGGATTTAAAAATACATTCTCTTTTGACCTCCCAGAAAAAATTATCGTTTTACCCACTGATCAGAACTCATAAAAAAGAAATAATTCATGCTCGTTCTTCACAAGCCAAAAAAAAAAAAAAAAATGCGAAAATCCTGCTGCGCGTGATGCAAAAAGTTGACTTTTAATTAATAACTGTTTACGCAAGCTCGCAAGTAAAAATAATTTTAATAATTTAAAAAACACAAGCTCGACCAATTAATCATCACGTTTCCAGTAAATCCACTTAAAAATTGACAATTTAAGCAGCTCCAAAATAGCAATATCGCGCTCGCGATAAAAATTTTCGCTCGCCCCAACGCAACAAAAAACAAACGACCCGTTATTTATATCCGCGCGACAAAAGAAACAGGCTCCCGCGCGCCTCGACACTTTACGCGGAAAAAGTGTATACCTCTCGCGTCGGCATGAAAAATCTCGCCCGTAGAGCCGCGTGTGAAGTTCGCCCGGCGCGCGGGTCCAATTAGCGCCTCGCAGGTGGCTGCATCCTCCCGATCTCACGGGCGATTTTCCGGCGGCGCGAGCGGGAACGGTTGCGCAAGCGGCCCGTTATCGCGCGGCCGCGCCGATAAGCGAGCAGCGGCGCGCGTCGCTCGGCAGCCGCTCAGACCGAGTCTGGCAGTCGTCGCCGTTTCTCGTGGAGCAGCTGCCTATTAGCTGCTCTCGCAGAATCTCCCGAGCAACATTTGGCAGTGTAGTCGCGCGCGGCTGGGAATCTGTAAGTAAAGTAAACGCCGATTCGTGCATCGGGAAAATCGTCGCAGGACTGATCGTCAGGAGCCAGCTGGAGGAGTCGCGGTTCCGGTTGGCGAGCGATGCCGTGCTGGCGCAGTCCCTCCTGGAGAAGTCGTACGAAAAGGTTCTTCCATCGGGATGATGGAGAGGTGAATCTGCTCAATCTTTTTTTTTTTTAACGCGCGTTTTTATTTATTTATTGTTTTTTTTTTTAATATGTTTATGTGGGCGGCTAAAAATACGCTTGCGGGTCGCTGCATTTATATCGGAGCGCACTCTATGCGGTTTGTTTAATTAAATTAAAAGCGCTCGTCGCGCTGCGGGCAAGCGCAAACGATAGCGACTTATCAATTAGCGCTCGGTGTGTTTACGTCTTTTCGCACGGAGTGTAACTCGCGCGTCCGGCTTTTCCGTTGTTATAATACGTGACTGTGCAGTAGGCACTCCGAGGATGACTTAACTCGCCGGCGGCAAGGTGGTCATCTTTTTAAAATCGTGCCTATTATTCTTTTGTTCCAATGATGCCACTGCAACCAATGGAAGCGATCGTTGCGACAGGAGCGAATCGATTGAGCCTCGTTTATTGCCATTCATCTCGCGATACTCTTGTTGATGCAATTTTCATCGCTTTCTTATGAGTCCGGAAACTCTAAGGTGTATTTCGCATTGAAAAAAAAAAAAAAAATTATAAAACTGTAAATTGCTGCTCTATTATTTTAAGCGAACGCCTTGCGATTTGTTTTAAACGTCCGTACAGTGACGATTTTGCTCGCGGCTTATAAAACAAGTTCATCGCTACTTGCGCGGAAAATAAATATCGATTTTTTATAATTCTTCGGATTTTTATTGAATCCTCTTATCTGTGATGCTATATTTAAAAATTGCAGTATAAATGCTATAATAAATAACTGTTATTTAAGAAACAAATATAAATCTCAATTATCTACGCCGGATTTTGAAACATTATGCAGATATTTATTCAAATTAAGTATACAACGCTCCAAGGCTTGAAATAGATTTTAGGCAGATAGCAAGTTATATGGAAAAATTTCATTGAAGTATCTCTATATAAAAATCCACAATCTCCCTTGAACGCTGCAGTGATTAAAATATTTATTTGAGAGAAACTCGATCGAAATAAAGAGATAAGGTATCCCCGTTAATCATTTTAAAAGTCTGTGCTAAAAAGTAACGGTGTATTGTTGATTGCTTTGCAGAACAAACCGAGCGAGGCGCCGACGAAGAAGCCGGCGCCACCGAAACCCCCACCGAAACCGAACCTCGACAGTCTGAGACTGAATCAGGACTGGCAGGACTCTCTGAGCAACTTCGAGCAGACACTCTCTCAGTCGTTCACCGGCCCCAGCAGCAGCGCCTGCAGCACACCCATAAACAACTATTACTTGAGGTATAAACGCTTAGAATCGCTCTTCTCATTACAAGCGAATGTTCCGACATGCATATTTATGCCGTCATTATTTAAAATTTATGCGATTAATAATTGCCTGTTGGTTTGTTTAGATGATAAGAAATACATTTTCAGATTGTTCATTATCTTGATAATTTATATATCTCATTTAAAATACGTTTTCTGTAAATCTTTTCTGGAAATAATTTAAGAATTAGATATGAAGTATCAAAGACATTTGGAAAGATGTAAAAGAACATTTGATTGCAGTTTAAACATTATACTCTTAAATAACGTTACACCCAGTAATGTTGTTTAGTGAAATTTATTGTTAGAGAAAAATTTTATCTTCAGCTATAAATTGGAATACACAAGTTCCCCATGAACTACATGCAGTCATATTTTTGAAAATTGATAAAAAGAATTCATTATTCAGCCTAGCGGGCCGAAACCATAACCTTTCCTCCCGGCAGCGGATCAAAAAGCTTATAATTTCGGCCTCGCTAGGCTGAAAAATACAATAAGCTACATGGGAGGTAAAAAAGAATGCCTCGTATCGTACGTTTGTCAATGTACGTGCGATCTGGGACTATTCTTTTGTTTTACCTCCCTTGTTGCGTAATATAGTATTAAAAAGTATATATTGCAAAATATTTTATGAAAATCAAAGCAAACTGCAAGTAGACCTATTCCCCGAATATATAAGTATATGCTGTGCATTACAAGCGTGCCTCTATTTAACGCATCATCTATACTCTCCTAATACAAAAGAACAAAAAAAAACTAAACGTGTCGCGGGACACGCATTGGGAACGAAGTTCCGAGAGAGAGAGAGAGAGAGAGAGAGAGAGA